>JAWPHD010006612.1:0-142122 GCA_037043455.1 Cyrtodaria siliqua | reverse complement strand
CAAAAGGAAAGGTCTTACTTAGCCATGTACCATTCGATTAAAAGCAGCATATTGTACATACAATCTATAGCGGAAATTCCCGTGTTGCGTTTTCATATCACTTGAGTGTATATGCCGTAAAGAAATGAACCAACGTTGTATATTGTTATATTTCGATTTGCATGCATCTATAGACCTAAATGCAATACTTAATATTAACCATAACTAAATATTTAATATGTTACTATTATTTGTATTATAGTTTATATGGTTAAAGGGAGGGAGACCAGCATGATATATAAATAAATATACACGTGTCTATGCATGCTCAGTTGTCTCCCCTCTGACACCAATGAACAATAGCTATCCTATCTCTCTTAACTTACATCATATTTTCTTATTTGTCTGTAGATTATTTTGTGAAAACTATCAGTTCTGCTCTGCACTATCATCATTTTCTCTCGCTATACTACCACCTTTATTTGTCATAACGATTACCATTTATAGCTGAACTTGCATTATATATTATATCCATTGCTGTTTTACACATGTAAAATCTTGGAATAAAAGAAATTGAATTGAATTTACTTACGACGTTATAATTATTGACCATCGACTCTCATTCATGTTCGCATAAGTATGGTTTGTATTTTGTATCAATTTTAGAATGATAACGACCCAACCATCCTAGGGAAATGGCGAATACAGACACACAGTGGCAACATTGCCGATATTGTACAGCGCATCCTCTGGGCAGAGACCAATCATGTTGGTTACAAGAAACTGCTTGCAAAGGTAAACACGTGCACTGAATCTTGAATGTTAAAAGGACAAACGGCAATCTTGAATTTTGAAAAATGCACGACGTCCGTTTAGTTTTCAACATAACTTGCATTTGTTCAATCAATAATTTTGATTATAAGGATAGTATAAAGGAAAATGTTTTTGCATATTACTAAAAATAAATATATAAAAACTCAATGTTTTATTTAATTATATGCAAGCGTAATTCGTATTTGTATAATGAGCTTTACTAAATTGATAATGTAATAAATACGCCATCATTAATATCCTGTGGTGATAATTGAACGTCATATAAATATTAATGCTGAATAGATTAATGCGTAACAATCAAATCTATTGAAAAGACAAGAAACTACTTCCTTAATTCTGATTGGCTGATTGAAAGACGAGGGTGTAACTGATCGCGTGTAACACAGTATGATTGGTTAACATGTATCAGAATTCTAATTCCGGTCTGCATTAGTGGTCAGTAATGGTCAACGTGACGGACACGTACGGCTCGGTGACACCTAACACGTTTAAATAACATTACATATGCGCTCATTATATAAATAACAGTTTGTGACGTTTGTTAGTGCAAGATACACGCAGTCCTATATCAATTGATAGCAATTACTTAACATATAATTGTGAATAAATGTGAATAAGTAAATGCACCGATATAATGTTTGGTGCCAATACAAATACCAAAATAAAAAACACAATGTGCTTCAGTTTCATATGAAATATGTCTATGCATTATCTAAGGTGTAGTTAGATCACAAACCACGAATTTATAATAGCCTTAAAGCTAACGTTTTTTGCGATCAAAGATTTTTATTAATAATTAAAACGATAATTTTATGGGACCCGGTTTAATGCATATGTACATTGCATATATAACTGAAACACATTATGATGGTTTTACTCGTATTTGAATTGACACCAATTATTCTTCCAGATCACATACATATATGCATATTTTACAAATCTCGTCGTCGCCGCCGCCGCCGCCGCCGCCGCATCATCATCATCATCATCCTCATCCCCATCCTCGTCCTCATCCGTCCTCATCCGTCCTCATCATCATGGCAACATACATCTCATCATCATCGCAACATACAACCTCATCATCATCGCAACATACATCCTCATCATAATCGCAACATACATCCTTAAAATCATTGCAACATACATCCTCATCACCATCGCAACATACATCCTCATCATCATCGCAACATACATCATCATCATCATCATCGCAACATACATCATCATCATCGCAACATACATCATCATCATCATCGCAACATACATCCTCATCATCATCGCAACATACATCCTCATTATCATCGCAACATACATCCTTAAAATCATCGCAACATACATCCTCATCACCATCGCAACATACATCATCATCATCGCAACATACATCATCATCATCATCATCATCACAACATACATCATCATCATCATCGCAACATACATCATCATCATCATCATCGCAACATACGTCATCATCATGAATGCAACATACATCATCATCATGAATGCAACATACATCATCATCATCGCAACATACATCCTCATCATCATCGCAACATACATCCTTTAAAACAACGCAACATACATCCTCATCACCATCGCAACATACATCCTCATCATCATCGCAACATACATCATCATCATCATCGCAACATACATCATCATCATCGCAACATACATCATCATCATCATCGCAACATACATCCTCATCATCATCGCAACATACATCCTAATTATCATCGCAACATACATCCTTAAAATCATCGCAACATACATCCTCATCACCATCGCAACATACATCATCATCATCGCAACATACATGATCATCATCATCATCGAAACATACATCATCATCATCATCGCAACATACATCATCATCATCATCATCGCAACATACATCATCATCATGAATGCAACATACATCATCATCATGAATGCAACATACATCATCATCATCGCAACATACATCCTCATCATCATCGCAACATACATCCTTAAAATCATCGCAACATACATCCTCATCACCATCGCAACATACATCATCATCATCATCGCAACATACATCCTTAAAATCATCGCAACATACATCCTCATCACCATCGCAACATACATCCTCATCATCCTCGCAACATACATCATCATCATCGCAACATACATCCTTACATCATCGCAACATACATCATCATCATCATCATCGCAACATACATCATCATCATCATCGCAACATACATCATCATCATGAATGCAACATACATCATCATGAATGCAACATACATCATTATACATGTATTGAATAACTTATTTCAGTTGCAATCCCGATATGAAGGCGTCCCTCGATGTGTTGCATTTATGTTCTTTGCAGATTTTTAATGGGTCATGTCTTCTTTATTTTTCAGTACAACATATTAACATATATATGAGATTTTGGGCCGATATCGGCCTATAAGTCACTAATTTATAAATACAAATCAATAACATGCCGATTATGTGTTATTTTGGTTCCTTTAATATCTAGATAACACTCATTCTTAAGAAAAATCAAACATTATGGAGTTTAAAAATATAATAACTTAGAATTTGCAAACATACTGAGAAGGCGATAATCTTCATATACAAAAGAGGACATAAAGCTGTTAAACGACGGAATGATTTTGACAGATAAACATATCACAATAGTAATAGAAGTACACCCCCATTTACATTAACATTTATGATTTAGAAACAACACGCAGCCGAGTCGTCGAGCTTTCCATACCGCACATGTTTATTAGCAATAATTGACCGTAATGTAAAATTAATTCAATACATATGCATATTGTGTATGAAATTAAAGCACATTATAAAGGGTTACATGAGTTTAGTCTATATTTGATTACGCAAAACTTGGTATTTTTTGTGTGTTTTAACTGACAAAAATAAAGCAGATCTTATGAAACTGGGTATCGCCATATGTTAACCTTTGGGACAAAGAGACTTGTGTACTAACATAAAATACAACCTTGATTTGAAAAACAACAACAGCGGACTAAATATAATCAAAAATAATTTTTAAATGTATTCAGTATTTCAATTGACACTAATTACTTTTCTAGATCGCCTAAAGTCCCTTTAAAATTATACTGATGTTTTCTGGATTTAATAGCGTTTTTACTTCTTTAGAATTTAATATGCTAGTATTATGTCGATATTTTTCTCTGTTTCAAATGAAAAAAACAAATCAAAATGTATACCCGCAAATATGTTGAAGAATCAAAATTCCTACTTTGCGTACGGACGATAACGAAACTATTCCTACTTTGTCCCAATTCCTACTTTGCGCACGGACGATTCCGGAATTGAACCGCGCATTTTGAGAATTCCGATAATGCCGCGCATTTTAAGAATTCTTACTTTGCGCAGGGCAATTCCGGAATTGTCCATATTCTCACTTTGCGCATAACATATACACTTACTAGGCCTGAATACTTGAAGGCGGTAGCGGGAATTTGCGATGGCGCACCATCCACTGCATGACCTCACTTTGTTATGAAATTATAAGCTTATTTGACAATTACAGCCAGTATGCAAGTGTTGTATCATTTCTCATTCCATATATTAGTACAGAAACAATTCTTCTGACTTTTTCATATATTATTAATAATTATTTCAGATGGGTGTTAGTGTAGTGGACAGTTCCGTAGCTGGTCTAGGGGGTTGTCCGTATGCCAAGGGAGCCAGTGGCAATGTTTCTACTGAAGATGTTGTCTACATGCTTCATGGTCTTAATATTAAAACGGTGAGTTACCATGGTTACAGAATAATTGCTTTACAGTGTATAATTATGTAGTTTGACAGGGCTTATAATAAAAACATTTACACAAATTAGAAAATCGCTCTGGCACAAGTGTCAGTAATGTAAAAAGATGATGAAAGGGAACTTGAGAATTATAGTCTAAGGTGTTCAAACATACTTTACTACTACTGTACCCCATCATTTCCATTGTTGAACAGGGTGTGTGTTTATTTATAATTCATGTATTAGCTTTACGTGGTGCTGTCACGTGTGAGTTCACTCCCTGGCTGAGGCATATCCAATGGAAGACTATGTTTTTCATCACATCTCCATCTAAGATTGCTGTCCCAATATAACCTAATATGATGTGTTAATGGGGTGTAATAAACCCATTTCATTTCATTACGTGTAGGTGCTATAGTTGTACAGAGTATACTGCCTTCAAGTGGTATATTTGCGCAGGGTATACTGCCTTTTAGGTGGTATATTTGAACATAGTGTATATTTGCACAGAGTATACTGCCTTTAAGTGGTATATTTGTACAGAATATACTGCCTTTAAATGGTATATTTGTACAGAGTATGCTGCCTTTAAGTAGTATATTTGTCCAATTATGCTGTCTTTAAGTGGTATATTTGTACAGAGTATACTGCCTTTAAGTGGTATATTTGTCCAGTTATGCTGCCTTTAAGTCCTTTTAGTGGTATACAGAGTATACTGTCTTTAAGTGGTCTATTTGTACAGAGTATACTGCCTTTAAGTGGTATATTTGTACAGAGTATACTGCCTTTAAGTGGTATATTTGTACAGAGTATACTGCCTTTAAGTGGTATATTTGTCCAATTAGGCTGCCTTTAAGTCCTTTTAGTGGTATACAGAGTATACTGTCTTTAAGTGGTATATTTGTACAGAGTATACTGACTTTAAGTGGTATATTTGTACAGAGTATACTGCCTTTAAGTGGTATACGGAGTATACTGCCTTTTAGTATAAGTGGTATTTTTGTCCAATTAGGCTGCCTTTAAGTCCTTTTAGTGGTATACAGAGTATACTGTCTTTAAGTGGTCTATTTGTACAGAGTATACTGCCTTTAAGTGGTATATTTGTCCGATTATGCTGGCTGTAAGTGGTATATTTGTACAGAGTATACTGCCTTTAAGTGGTATATTTGTACAGAGTATACTGCCTTTAAGTGGTGTACAGAGTATACTGCCGGAAAGTGGTATATTTGTACAGAGTAGACTGACTTTAAGTGGTATATTTGTCCAATTATGCTGCCTTTAAGTGGTATATTTGTACAGAGTATACTGGCTTTAAGTGGTATACAGAGTAAACTGCCTATTAATGGTATATGTGTACAGAGTATGCTGCCTTTAAGTAGTGCTATCGTAAAAAGTCTTCATCTACATTTCAGGGAATTGATATACAGAAATTGATAGAAGCGGGCCAGTTTATATCAAAGACTCTCGGACGACCAACACACTCTAAAGTAGCACAAGCTACAAAGTCATCTTTGTAGTATACGTAGGTCAGTTTATTGCAGCGACTTTTGAGAGACCTGCGTACTCTAAACTAACACCGGCTACAAAGTCATCGTTGTAGGAACGTGTATACCAGAGACTCTTGGGAAACCTACACTTTCTGAAATAGCACAGGCGATACAGTTTTCCGTAAAGGACTCTTGTTCTAGACTGTTGCTGTGTATATTTGTGAGACAGTTACTGTGTATATTTGTTACTGTGTATATTTATAAACTGTGTAGATTTGTCATTAATAACTGTTTACTTATTTTGACTGTTTTATTCGGTGTACAATAAACCAAATACAATTCAGTTAATTGTGTGACCGAATTATTTTCAAAGTGTAATATTCAATTCAAACTTTATTTATTGTCGGATAAGCATTTATCAAAATAACATTAGCTATGAATAGCTAATTACCGATCAATATGCATGATCCAGTGCAGTGTTATGCATTTTTTCGTAAACATATTAACAATTAAAAACAAATCTTCTCCATAATTTATGAAGGATTAGCTTTACCTTTAGTTAACCGGTTTCGGTAAGCTCATATCTCACAAACCGCCTTCCAGAAGTCCCTAAAACTTCACACATTTATTTGCACAAATCATTTAACTCTGCTTCCTATTTTCATAAAGTTCTGCGCCTTTTGTATTTTGTCAATTTCATTGTTAACTGTTTTCGGTAAGGGCCTATCTCATAAATCTCCAGGCAGAGCTCAATACAATTTCAAACAAATATTCAGTATACGACGATAAAATGCCACATCACATGACACTGTGTCCTATTTTGACGAAGTTATGCCCAATTTTGTACTTAGTACTTAACTTTTTTCGGAAAAGCTCATATCTCAAAAAGCGCTTGGCAGAAACGTTACACATGTGTTCTCTAGCATAAGAGTAATTGTACAAACAAGTGGCTTAACTCGGTTATACATTTTACAGAATTATGCCCCTTTTTGTCTCGCCCACGATAATGGATAGCAAGACATAGAAGTCACTTTTCCGGTGGCGGCAGAGGTGAGTTTTTCTGATATATTTTTTTTTTGTTTGATACTTGGTCACATGTATTGCTGGCATTGGTGGACATCACTGAACGACAAAAATTACCAAGGTCAAGGTCATATTTTGCGTTATTTTCCCCAAACTTAACCTTGGTTTATAGGTAACTTAACCTCAGTTAACTATATGTGATTGTCTCACGTTATGTCTTTGTTTCTTGGTCTTATATATTGTTGACATTGGTGGACATTGCTGGATGACAAAAACTGCCAACGTCAAGGGAATAGTTTGAGTTATTTTCCCCAAACTTAACCTTAGTTAGGTAACATAACCTTGGTTAGTTAACCTAACCTCAGTTAACTTTAAATGATTGCCTCTCTTTATGTCTTTGATACTTGGTCATATATATTGTTGGCATTGGTGGACATCGCTGAACGCAAACAAATACCAAGGTCAAGGTCATATTTTGTGATATTTTCCCAAAACTACACCCTGGTTAAACCACTTCAACTCAGTAAACTTAAATTCTTATGATTATGATTTTATTTGTTCGATACTTGGTCATATGAAGTGTTGTCTTTGGTGGACATCATTTAAGCACAAATCGAATAAAATATTTCATATGCAGTTTGCCGCGGTGAGCGAGAAACCTTCAGACCAAGGTCTTGTTCAACTTAGTTGCCAAATAGACAAGGCCTCGAAATGTCGAGTGTGCTGTCATCAGACAGCAGTGAAAGGTAATCGCTTTCAAAATAATTTAAGGTGAAAAAAAAGTAAACACAACCTCAGTTTGTTTTTTAGGGATTTATTTTACCAACTAGTTTCGAACTTCACCAGTGTAGAAATGTAAGATTAAATGCTGTATTCATGCTTTGCATTTGTTTGCATGATTTACACAATAGCCACACAGGTGTGTTGTAATTAAGAGGGACTTATGTACTGTATTTTAGAGAGAAGTTAGTGTTGTAATTTAGGCACTTGTGTGTTGTAATTAAGAGAATTTACTGTTTTGTATTTTAGGGAGAAGTTAGTGTTGTAATTTAGGCAGTTGTGTGTTGTAATTAAGAGAATTTACTGTGTTGCAATTTAGAGAGAATGTTGTATGGTAATTTAGAGCCAAGTTTACAAGAGTGTCCGGTGTATATGTATATAAGTCTTAAGCATTTAAACACATTTAACTAGAGACGTGTATGTGTGTTATAATTGAAACAAGAATGTTTTCTTACACTTATATGAAGTACGTTATAGTCATTTAGACAGGATTTTTATTTGTGTGGGGGCATCCGTGGCCGAGTGGTTAGAGTCTCTGACTTGAGATCACTTGCCCCTCACCGCTGTAGGTTCGATACCTAGGTTCGAAACGTCGGTGGTTCTACTCAGGTGACTACATGCTGCATGGAATGAAATATTTACAGATCACAATTACATTAAGGTGTAAATTTATTATCATGAAGGATATATTTCTTACATCAGAATGTATTGTCAATTAAATTGCATCAATTTATTACTCTTGGCGGCACATTGTACGACTTCAACACATCTGTGGGGTACTAATGTATAGGTAGAGGTCTCCTGGCACGTTGTACGCCTTCGACATAGCTGTGGGGTACTAATGTATAAGTAGAGGTTTCATAGCACTTTTTACGCCTTGGACATAGCTGTGTAGTACTAATGTATAAGTAATAGGTCACATGGCGACATACCACATTGCATGCCTTCATCATAGCTGTGTTGCACTAATATATATATAATGGTCGCATGGCACATTGTACGCCTTCGACATATCTGTGGCGTACTATTGTATACGTAAAGGTCGAATGGCGACAGGGCACATTGTATGCCTTCGACATAGCTGTGTGGTACAAATGTTAAATAAAGGTCACATGGTGACATGGTACTAATGTATAAGAAAAGGTCGCATGAATGCATGGAACATTGTAAGCCTTCTACATAACTGTCGGGTACTAATGTATAAGTAAACGTCACATGTCGACATGGCACATTGTACGCCTTTGACATAGTTGTGGGGTACTAATATATACGTAAAGGTGGAATGAAATCCTCTGTAAATTACCTACTATTTTAGAAATACAGGTCACATGCGGTATTTCTGTTCATTACCTACTCTTTTTATTACAGATATAGGTCACATGTGAAAACGGAAATAACAAATAATCATTTATTCATAATATATTGTTTAAATATAATTTTTTCTATATAAACAATATAATGAACAGAACGTTTACACTTTGTTTTTTAATCTGACAATAGTTTCATACATATTACAGTATGACCATGTATGGCCTTAAGTATGATGCCACACTTCACCTCCTGTCTGTGTTATACACAATGAGCGGACAGTGCAGCTTATGACACGAACGCATGCAATGTCTGATTTAATAGAGGTATATGGTTTATTCCTAGTGCGCGCATCTCTCGCCATTCTGGTACTAGTAGGTCATACATCATTTGCTTAATGCGACAATAGGCTTCATCATGGTCTAATACTGATATTAACTGACCATGGGTGAACTTAAATCCATTGTTATTCCATGCACGTCTTGTCGTTATTTGTATTGAACTGATATAAAATAAGAATAAGTATTCAAAAAGGTCTCGCCTTCTTCCATATCTAATTGTATCATCCGGTGTTATATATCGCGCTATCATAAACTCCCTTAGCTTCTCACATTGCAGTAGAATAGTTCCGCCTGTCTGTATACAATCAGTCAATAGTGTCGATAATTGCTGCCTTTCATGAAACGTCAACTTCCTGGCCAGTAGGTTCCTTTCTGGTATCATGTAATTAAGTAGAACGTTTTTTTCCACACATTGTCTTAGGAAGCACAGGGACTGTATAACCATGTCGATGAGAGACTCCTCCCGGAACATTTCTTGTGGGTTAGATTCTGCCATCCATAGAACAACGTTCTTCATGATATATGATGTAATTTCTTTGCAAACTGGCTGAATAATGTGCTTGGCAACCATTTTCAACAAAACATACAGTTTAGTTTGAGTATCATTCAGATTTTGAATTAACTTTAGTTCTGCTGTGGTAAAACATATTCTCCACTCCTTGTGTTGGTTATCACTGCCCTTGAAACCAACTGGCACCACATATCCAGAGTATGTTCTAAAAATGTCCTGAATTAAATCCTGTGCAGGCCAGTTATTTTTGCGTTGGCGTCTGGCCCAAGAATTCAACATTTCTTTGCAGGAACAAGTGATAGAAAGAACTCGATCAAAATGATATGCCCAACCACCAACGTATAATGTGACTGGCCCTGATGGACCAGCTCGAGGATATATATAGGACTCTAATATAATTTCCTGGTTCTCACTGATAGAACCTTTGAATATTGATTGTTCAAGTCTAACCAATATATCACTTGATAGATACTGTTGTCTGTTGTCAGACATAATTAATGCATCGTGTGCGAATTGTGGTCTTCCATATTTCACCAGTTTCAATTGAGTGTATCCAGGAGGTGTGTTTAGACTATCCATTGTAAAAACTGTGGTATCTGGGAAGTTTGTATACTGCTGATGGTCATCTGCACAAATGGTGTGTGGCATTACGTCCATGTGATCAGTATCACTATGACATGGTGCTGATAGTCCTTCCCCCTTACTTCCAGTAGTGATTTTCCGTCCATCACCAAACGCCATGTTTGAGTATTCTCTATAATAGTCCACTCTACGCTGAACCATGTCCTTATTATACCCCATGCAGTCTAATGTTTGTGACACAAGACGTGAATTCTCGTGATTGGATGCCATTGTTTAAATAAAATCGTTTCTTTTTACATTATCAGTCTTTAGTATCGGTTGGGTTTCTGCGGTGTTTATCTAATTTTTTTTCATTTTTCTTTTATTGTTATTAATATACAGTACATTTGTGCCTTAGTATTTAAATTCGGTATACTTCCCTCTTTTCCTTGGTGGACGTATTCTCCTAAAATATATAATGAAGTAATGTAATTTACAAATATTCAATTATTTCTATTGTTTTAGGATGTGTGCGGATGAACTGACGTAATTTACAAATATTCAATTATTTCTATTGTTTTAGGATGTGTGCGGATAAACTGACTATATTCATGTGTGGTCTAGTGTAGAGCGTTGGACTCATGTTCGAAAAGTTTGATCCCCGCCATGACTATATGTGTCGTGTCCCTGAGTAAGACACATTATCCGAATTGCTTTGTACTGGTTCTACCCATGAAGTCATCAAGTGTGATTAAAACAAGTTCGAAGAGCTTTTGTTACAATCGATGTGAAAAATAAATAATGTTAAACTAAACTGTACAAATAGGCTTTCCGTTTAAAACCATCCAAGCGCTTATTTGTTGACCAGCCATAGAAACATACATCCACTTGTTGTTGACAATGGAGGGTATAGGGAGAAGCACATTATTATATTCCCATACCGACCCATATATACAGAGGACCCCGTCTACAGCATCCTAATTTCGTCGGTGTGTTCTTGGACTAGACACTATGCCTTAGCGTTGTCCGCCGGATGAGGAAGTAACCAGGGCGGTCCGGTTTTTCGGAGTCTATCTTCTGAGCACGTTAAAGATGCATAGGAATTTATTCGTAAATAAGAGTAACATTCAAACATGTGTCTTTATGATATGAGATAGCACTTGACTTCTTGTTGGAGTTAAAAAAATCGGCTAAAATAATAGTTTCTGATGCAAACGCTTACTGCGTGGCGCAGCCGGTAGAGCGACGGATGTGTTACCAGAGGCCCGGGGTTCAATCCTCCGTGGTGCCACTGAGTTTCGTCGGTGTGTTCTTGAGCTAGACACTTTCCCTTAGCCTCGTCCGTCGGATGGGGACGTAAATCGGGCGGTCCCGTGTATCGGTCTATCCTCCGAGCACGTTAAAGAACCATAGGAATTTATTCGATAATAAGAGTAGGGCACGGTTCCCGGATTCCTATGTATCCTTCCACTCTCTCTGGGGTGGCTCTAAAAAACCTATACTGTGTTGATGAGCCGTTAAACAACATGCAACTACTGTTTGTAAACTAGGGATGGAGTGTTCATGAACTATGCTATAATACTTTGCAGAGTAACCGATTTGTGATATGACAGAAGTTCACTTTATCTGATTTGAATGCATTTTGATAGAAAAAGAATAATAACTAAATGTGAGGTTTACTAGTCAAAATGATAGATAGTCAAATGGCGATAACATCACGAATAAATACAAAATATCAACATTTGAGGGGAAAAATTGGCCAACCAAAGTATTTTAAAACTTCAAAATATTTGGCCAACACATATTAGATTAAATCACCTAAAGTGCTTTTAACGTGAAGTACATTTGATGAGTCAATTGTTTGAATAGACCTCAATACATTATACCAATAACAAAAATACAGTATACCAATAACCTTAATACATTATACCAATAACCTAAGTCATTATACAAATGACCTCAATACATTATACCAATAACAAAAATACAGTATATCAATAACCTTAACACATTATACCAATAACCTATGTCATTATACAAATGACCTCAATACATTATACCAATAACATAAATACAGTATATCAATAACCTTAATACAGTATACCAATAACCTAAGTCATTATGCAAATGACCTCAATACATTATACCAATAACCTAAGTCATTATACAAATGACCTCAATAAATTATACCAATAACTTTAATACAGTATACCAATAACCTAAATGCATTATACCAATAAACTAAATACATTATACCAATAACATAAATACATTATACCAGTAACCTAAACACATTATACCAATAACCTAAATACATTACATCAATAACCTTAATACAGTATACCAATAACCTAAGTCATTATACAAATGACCTCAATACAGTATACCAATAACATAAATACAGTATACCAATAACCTAAATGAATTTCACCAAATAACCTAAATACATTATACCAATAACATAAATACATAATACCAATAGCCTAAATACATTATACCAATAACCTAAATACATTATACAAATACCCTAAATACAGTATATCAAGAACCTAAATACATTATACCAATAACATAAATACATTATATCAATAACCTAAATACAGTATATCAATAACCTAAGTACATTATACCAATAACCTAAATACATTATACCAATAACATAAATACATTATACAAAAAACCTAAATACATTATACCAATAACCTAAATACATTATACCAATAAACAAATACATCATACCAATACCCTAAATACATTATAACAATAACCTAAATACATTATACCAATAACCTAAATACAGTATACCAATAACCTAAATACATGATACCAATAACCTAAATACATTATATAAATAACCTAAATACATTACACCAATAACCTAAATACATTATAATAATAACCTAAATACATTATACCAATAACCTAAATACAGTATACCAATAACCCAAATGCAGTATATCAATAAATACATTATACCAATAACCTAAATACAGTATACCAATAACCCAAATACAGTATATCAATAAATACATTATACCAATAACCTAAATACATTATACCAGTAACCTAAGTCATTATACAAATGACCTCAATACAGTATACCAAAAACATAAATACAGTAAATCAATAACCTAAATACATTATACCAATAACCTAAATACAGTATACCAATAACATCGTTAATGACTACTTGTTAAAATACCAACAACTCCCAAGTAAATTAGCGTGGAAGACGTCAGTATCTAAAGCTATCAAACAAAAGGAAACTTTACTATGGCAATCCCGTATATTTTCCGATAACGATTTTTGCTTATTTCGTAAAATTCATACCTCAATTGAACCATCAACCGTTTGGAAATTAGCTAAATCTCACTCTGATCTTTACCGTGCTCATGCTATTGCTAAAGTTTGGGCTCATACACCTCAGAAGACAGAGAGCAGATGCCCTGTTTGTACTCTTCTGTGTAACGATACCTTGTATCACGCGCTAACTGCGTGTGAAATGTTCAGTGCCATAAAGCTGAACTTTCTCAAAGAAGTTCAAAATAGTTGTGGACTTGAAACCAGAAATGAATTAGAGTCTTGCGACGATGAATCATTCCTGGTGAAAGTTATTAGTGGCCGATGTGTGTCCTTGCTAAACAGAAGCTGTCCTAACATGTACATATTCACAAAAGTGGCATTTAATTATGTCACCAATTGTGTCTCAGTCATAGATTAAAAAAAAAAAGAAAAAAAGAAAAGAAACGTGTGTGTTAATCTGTGGTTGTTGTTTTTTTTGTTTTTTTTGTGTTTTTTTTTTTGTTTTTTTTATTAGCAAATGAGCGTTTCTAGCATTACGTTTGTATATGGATATGTATGCGTAAAAATCACCATTGATTTGTTTTGTCACTGACATGTATTATAATATGTTTTCAATTCTCACTATGTTAATTATGTATATTGTATGTAATATGTGATTTTTTTCAAAATCTCCTGTAAGGAGGAAATAAAGATAATGAATGAATGAATGAATAACCTAAATACATTATACCAATAACCTAAATACAGTATACCAATAAACCAAATGCAGTATATCAATAAATACATTAAACCAATAACCTAAATACAGTATACCAATAACCCAAATACAGTATATCAATAAATACATTATACCAATAACCTAAATACATTATACCAGTAACCTAAATACATTAAACCAATAACCTAAATACATTATATCAATAACGTAAATACATTATATCAATAACCTAAATACATTATACCAATAAATAAATACATTATACCAATTACCTAAATACATTATACTAAATACATTATACCAATAACCTAAATACAGTATATCAATAACCTAAATACATTATACCAATAACCTAAATACAGTATACCAATAACCAAAATGCAGTATATCAATAAATACATTATACCAATAACCTAAATACAGTATACCAATAACCCAAATACAGTATATCAATAAATACATTATACCAATAACCTAAATACATTATACCAGTAACCTAAACACATTATACCAATAACCTACATACATTATACCAATAACCTAAACACATTATACCAATAACCTAAATAAATTATACCAATAACCTCAATACATTATACCAATAACCTAAATAACCTAAATACATCATACCAATAACATACATACAGTATACCAATAACCTTAATACATTATTTTTTATACCAAAAACCTAAATACATTATACCAACAACCTAAATATATTATACCAATAACCTAAATACAGTATAACAATAACCTAAATAACCTAAATACATCATACAAATAACATACATACAGTATACCAATAACCTTAATAAATTATTCTTTATACCAATAACCTAAATACATTATAGCAATAAATTAAATATATTATACCAATAACCTTAATACATTATACAAATAACCTTAATACATTATACCAATAACCTAAATATATTATACCAGTAACCTTAATACATTATACCAATAACCTAAATACATTATACCAATAACCTGAATACATTATACCAATAACCTAAATACATTATAGCAATAACGTAAATACAGTATATCAATAACCTAAATACATTATACCAATAACCTAAATACAGTATACCAATAACCCAAATGCAGTATATCAATAAATACATTATACCAATAACCTAAATACAGTATACCAATAACCCAAATACAGTATATCAATAAATGCATTATACCAATAACCTAAATACAGTATACCAATAACCCAAATACAGTATATCAATAAATACATTATACCAATAACCTAAATAAATTATACCAGTAACCTAAATACATTATAACAATAACCTAAATACATTATATCAATAACGTAAATACATTATACCATAACCTAAATACAGTATACCAATAAATAAATACATTATACCAATTACCTCAATACATTATACTAAATACATTATACCAATAACCTAAATACATTATACCAATAACCTAAATACATGATACCAATAACCTGAATACATTATACCAATAACCTAAATACATTATATCAATAACCTAAATACAGTATATCAATAACCTACATACATTATACCAATAACCTAAATACAGTATACCAATAACCCAAATACAGTATATCAATAAATACATTATACCAATAACCTAAATACATTATACCAGTAACCTAAACACATTATACCAATAACCTACATACATTATACCAATAACCTAAACACATTATACCAATAACCTAAATAAATTATACCAATAACCTCAATATATTATACCAATAACATAAATAACCTAAATACATCATACCAATAACATACATACAGTATACCAATAACCTTAATACATTATTTTTTATACCAAAAACCTAAATACATTATACCAACAACCTAAATATATTATACCAATAACCTAAATACAGTATAACAATAACCAAAATAACCTAAATACATCATACAAATAACATACATACAGTATACCAATAACCTTAATAAATTATTCTTTATACCAATAACCTAAATACATTATAGCAATAAATTAAATATATTATACCAATAACCTTAATACATTATACAAATAACCTTAATACATTATACCAATAACCTAAATACATTTAACCAATAACCTAAATATATTATACCAATAAAGTTAATACATTATACAAATAACCTTAATACATTACACCAATAACCTAGAAATATTACACCAATAACCTTAATACATTATACCAATAAACTAAATACATTATACCAATAACCTAAATACATTATACCAATAATCTAAATACATTATACCAATAACCTAAATACATTATATCAATAACGTAAATACATTATACCAATAACCTAAATACATTATACCAATAACTAAATACATTATACCAATTACCTAAATACATTATACTAACTACATTATACCAATAACCTAAACACATTATACCAATAACCTAAATACATTATACCAATAACCTAAATACATTATACCAATAAATTAAATATATTATACCAATAATCTTAATACATTATACAAATAACCTTAATACATTATACCAATAACCAAAATACATTATACCAATAACCTAAATATATTATACCAATAACCTAAATACATTATGCCAATAACCTAAATACATTATATCAATAATGTAAATACATAATACCAATAACCTAAGTACATTATACCAATAAATACAGTATACTAATAACATAAAAACATTATACCAATAACCTTAATACATTATACCAATAACCTAAATACAGTATATCTTTAACATAAATACAGTATATCAATAACATAAATACATTATACCAATAACCTTAATGAATTATACCAATAACGTAAATTCATTAAAACAATAACCTAAACACATTATACCAATAACTTAAATACATTATACCAATAACCTAAGTACATTATAATTATACCAATAACCTAAATACATTATACCAATAACCTAAACACATTATAACAGTAACCTAAATAACTTATACCAATAACCTAAACACATTATACCAGTAACCTAAATACAGTATACCAATAACCTTATTACATTATACCAATAACCTACATACATTATACCAATAACCTACATACATTATACCAATAACCTAAATACATTATATCATTAATGTAAATACATAATACCAATAACCTAAGTACATTATACCAATAAATACAGTATACTAATAACATAAAAACATTATACCAATAACCTTAATACATTATACCAATAACCTAAATACAGTATATCTTTAACATAAATACAGTATATCAATAACATAAATACATTATACCAATAACCTAAATAAATTATACCAATAACGTAAATTCATTAAAACAATAACCTAAACACATTATACCAATAACTTAAATACATTATACCAATAACCTAAGTACATTATAATTATACCAATAACCTAAATACATTTTACCAATAACCTAAACACATTATAACAGTAACCTAAATAACTTATACCAATAACCTAAACACATTATACCAGTAACCTAAATACAGTATACCAATAACCTTATTACATTATACCAATAACCTACATACATTATACCAATAACCTACATACATTATACCAATAACCTAAATACAGTATATCAATAACATAAACACATTATTCCAATAACCTAAATACATTATACCAATAACCTAAATATATCATAACAATAACATACATACAGTATACCAATAACCTTAAAACATTATACCAATATCCTAAATACATTATACCAATAACTTTAATACATTACACCAATAACCTAGATATATTATTCCAATAACCTTAATACATGATACCAATAACCTAAATACATTATACCAATAACTTTAATACATTATACCAATAACTTAGATATATTATACCAATAAACTTAATACATTATACCAATAACCGAAATATATTATACCAATAACCTAAATACATTATACCAATAACCTAAATACATTATACCAATAACCTTAATACATTATACCAATAACCGAAATATATTATACCAATAACCTAAATACATTATACCAATAACCTAAATACATTATACCAATAACCTTAATACATTATACCAATAGCCTAAATGTATTATACCAATAACCTAAATACATTATACCAATAACGTTGATACATTATACCAATAACATAAAAACATTATACCAATAACCTAAATATATTATACCAATTACCTAAATATATTATACCAATAACCGTAATATAATATATCAATAACCTTAATACATTATACCAATAACCTAAATATATTATACCAATAAACTTAATACATTATACCAATAACCTACATTATACAAATAACCTAAGCACAGTATACCAATAACCTTAATACATTATACCAATACCTTCATACAGTATACCAATAACCTAAATACATTATACCAATAACCTAAATACATTATACCAATTACCTAAATATAGTATAACAATAACCTAAACGCATTATACCAATAACCTAAATACATTATACCAATAACCTAAATACATTAAAACCAATAACCTAAATACATTATACCATTAACCTATATACATTATACCAATAACCTAAATACATTATACCAGTAACCTAAATACATTATACCAATAACCTATATACATTATACCAATAACCTAAATACGTTATACCAATAACCTAAATACATTAACCTAAATACATTATACCAATAACCTAAATACATTATACCAATAACCTATATACATCATACCAATAACCTAAATACATTATACCAATAACCTAAATACATTATACCAATAACCTAAATACGTTATACCAATAACCTAAATACATTATACCAATCATATCCAATCATATCCTCAGGGTGAACATTCTTACTATCACCTGCTTATGAATGTGATATGTAATATTTATAGCATACTTCTTCGAGTATATGCGATTTACTACTTC
This sequence comes from Cyrtodaria siliqua, assembly GCA_037043455.1. Taxonomy (NCBI): domain Eukaryota; kingdom Metazoa; phylum Mollusca; class Bivalvia; order Adapedonta; family Hiatellidae; genus Cyrtodaria; species Cyrtodaria siliqua. The sequence continues at coordinate 122,624 of JAWPHD010006612.1, read as the reverse complement.
TCGAGGGCCGCAGGCCCGAGACTGCAGTATAAATCGCATACGAGAAAAGTATGCTATAAATGTTTTGTACCTTAGCCATTGCCGGTAATTGACATTTGTTTGACAGGTTGTGTGTAAACTAACAACTACGCGCGTATAAAATGGAGTAGGCCATGGTATAAATGCCGAATCTATCATTTATAGCACGACTGAAATATACCGGCATTTATAGCACGGTTTAGGTTCAGATCTTGAAGTTTATGAAATATATATTATAAGCAAGAACAAAGGAAAACCATTAGAGCTATAAATATTATACCTCATTTGCATATTCCACTCTTTGTTTAATGTGACGTCATCCGGTCCATAAAGTTGCATATTCAACGGGCGCCCTGTCCAATAGCTATATACGTTCGTGTGAGAAAAACGACGTCAAAATAAATGATTTAATTTGTTGGTCAAATTCGGTATAATATAACAAAATTTTATAATGTATGGTGCTTCGGTCCATATGAAGTTTATGGACTGGGCAGTCAAATCTAGAACGTTATATGGACCTCAGCTTCGCTTCGGTCCATATAACATTCTACTTCGGTTCGGTCCATATAACATTCTAGGTCTGACTGCCCAGTCCATAAACTTGCATATGGACCTCAGCACCATACATTATCTGTTAAATATATTGTACCAATACCCTGTTCTAGAAGAGTATATTGGTTAGTGTGCTTAGACCAGAACATGTATTAATACCAACAACGTGAGCACTCACACACATACGCATGTAATACGTGGGAACGATACCATTGATCGTACGCTTTTCATGTTCAGTCAAGAGGAGCACATGTCAGTTGGGCCATGGTTTATAAAGGCAACAATTAACACAATACGCACAATCTACGTAATACTTATCAAGTTTGAATATAATTTGTAGTAATGGTATATTTGCCATATTTAAGACGGTCTAAATTTATATCACATTACACAAAATAGTGCGAGATCTAAATTAAATGATAAACAAACCCTATTCATGTTTTTCCTTTTTAGAAATAACGGTGTCTTAGATTATACATATGTTACTAGTATCCGGTGATCAAGTTATTCTTATAAATCCTATTGTTGTGTTGAACTAATTAAAATATAATGAACATGATGAATGAATAAACTTAACTATATACTTTGTGAAAAATAGTTAAATGAGTAAGAAACAGAATACGACTTCAAACAAAATATAATTTATATATAAACATAAAGTGAACTGTCGGGAAAGACAGAAGACATACATGAAATGATGTATATGGCATACCGTTTCATACCATTATTTATTGCATACCGGATACTCATGAACGATTCTTATAATACTATACTGTAACACAATACACCATATTCTACACGAATTGTCGTATCGCGCCGTGTCATGCCTTAATGGGTAGTACCGTGCCATATCGTATAGCATAGAATCATGCCAAAAAGTACCATGACATACCGCACCGCTTAGAACCGTACAATACCGTACCACGTACTACGGTGCCATACCTAAACGTGTAGTACAGTGAACTAATTAAAACACATATTACCGTGCCATACCATACTGCATAATACCGTGACATACCGTACGACATAATACCATGATGTACCGTACCACACGTACCTTGACATACCATAACACATACTACCGTGCCATATCGTACAGCATAGTACCGTGCCATACTATACCGTGTAATACCGTACCATATCGTACAGCGTAGTAACGTGCCATACTATACCGTGTAATACCGCACCATATCGTACAGCGTAGTAACGTGCCATACTATACCGTGTAATACCGTACCATATCGTACAGCGTAGTAACGTGCCATATTATACCGTGTAATACCGTACCATATCATACAGCATAGTACCGTGCCATACTATACCGTGTAATACCGTGCCATATTGTACAGCGTAGTACCGTACCATAATATACTGTGTAATACCGTGCCATATCGTACAACGTAGTACCGTGTCAAACTGTGCTGTATAACACCATGCCATCGAATAACATAACACCGAATCGCAAAATACCGTGTCATACCTTACCAGTTAGTACCGAGCCATACCATACCGCTCAGTACTAGACAATACCGTACCACACAGTACTGTGCAATACTGTACCCCATAGTACCATATCATACAACGTAGTACCGTGTCAAACTGTGCTGTATAACACCATGCCATCGAATAACATAACACCGAATCGCAAAATACCGTGTCATACCTTACCAGTTAGTACCGAGCCATACCATACCGCTCAGTACTGGACAATACCGTACCACACAGTACTGTGCAATACTGTACCCCATAGTACCATATCATACCGCATAGTACCGCGTCATACCGTACCGCGTAGTATAGTACCATAACATACCTAATCATGCAGTATCTTGCTATACCTTACTGCTTAATACTGTGCATAGCTAATCGCGTAGTACCGTGCCATATTGCACAGTACACGGCCATACCATACCGCATCATAACGTGACAAACATTACTGCTTAATACTGTGCCATACCTAATCACGTAGTACCGTGCCATATTGCATAGCACAGCGTAGTATCGCGCCACACCTTATCGCACAGTACTGTGCCATACCATACCCCATAATAACGTGCCATACCTTACCGCACAGTGCTGTGCCATACCAAACCGCATAGTGCCGTGCCATACCATACAGCGTAATACCATACCGTACCATAACATGCCGCACTATAACATATCATAAAACACTAAACCATTCTTTCCAACCTACATTACCGTAATTTACCAATAACACACAATACAGTTACGAAATATTATTGACAAGCTTTATCCGTGATATAAAATACCATACCGTACCGTACCGTACAGTACCATGCCATACCATAAAACAACCAAAAAACAGTATACCACACTATATCATGCTAAGCTATGCTACGCTATGCAATAACATGCCATGCCATGTACGTACCGTATCGTTCCATACCGTTTCGTACCGTACCATACCGTACCATACCATACCATACCATACCATACCATACCATACCATACCATACCATACCATACCATACCATGCCATGCCATGCCATGCCATGCCATGCCATGCCATGCCATGCCATGCCACGCCACGCCACGCCACGCCACGCCACGCCACGCCACGCCACGCCACGCCACGCCACGCCACGCCACGCCACGCCACGCCACGCCATGCCATGCCATGCCGTGTTATAGCATATCATATAATAGCATAGCATAGCATATAAAAGCATACCATACCATACCGTACCGTACCGTACCGTATCGTACCGTACCGTACCGTACCCGTACCGTACCGTACCGTACCGTACCGTACCATACCATACCATAGCATAGCATAGCATAGCATAGCATAGCATAGCATAGCATAGCACACCACACCACACCACACCACACCACACCACACCCCACCACACCACACCACACCACACCACAATCCACCCCACCCCACCCCACCACACCACACCACACCATACCATATCATACCATACCGTATCGTACCATGCCATATACCATACTATACCATACCATACCAAACCACCATACTGCCACACCATTAAATACACGATACAGAAAATAAATGTTTAAACTCCCTTACCAAATACTTTAGCTTCGACGCCAAATTCACGTCGTAGGTCACACGCCCTATGTATCAACGACTCGCCTCGAGTTATGTAAAATCTTGTGAAATTGTATGCATTATCGCTGGAAGTAAAAAGAGACCAATTAACATGTTTTGGTTTTACAATAAAGCCCCACCTAACATGATCATTTGCATGAAATGCATGTTCTAATATAAATACATTAAATTGATGTTAATAGTAAATAGTAATTAGCATAATATTGTAACAACAGTGTAGTATGTGATTCGGGAATTTGTAATATATCCATTGTTAAACAATAGTCTTACACAATTCCATAGCATACCATTTCGGACAGTTGAACAATAAACACGACATAAATACACAAGGATACGCATTTGTTTGGTATTCTAGTTTGTTACCTATGAATCAATTGATTCGCACCTTAAATCGATCGAAATAAGAGGATCCATTGTTTGGTGTCAACACTGCTAAAGGTAATATGTCAATAGCCTGTAATTAGAAACCATTCATAACACAGGTGTGCACGTTTTATGTTTTTAAAGGCAGTTGCTTAAGGCGTTCATTTCAAATCAATTCAAATTCAAATTCAAATAGTTTATTGGCATAACATATACATGTTTACTGCCTTGAACTAGGCGGGTTACAAAAACATACAGAGAAGAAACATAATACATATATACATTCACTCTTTACACTACATCAAAAAAGAATTTATAGTTATTAGTTAAATGTTTACTACATTATAGACATACAATGCAAAATGAAATCAAACAAGTAGTTTTTATGTAAAATAGTTCAACCTCAACTTATATAGTAAATATATTTTCAGGTGTTATTCATTTTTTTGTATTAATCAACTTTATTTCTTAATTCATTGGCTAAAAACACATATTTAGCTAATCTTTTTAACAAACCCGATTGATCAGATTTCATAAGTGAAATGAATTTTTGTTTTGTTGGAAAGGAGCAATAATATTTAGGCAAACATTCTTTACGTAAGTTTCTATATTTTGGACAAATCATTAGAAAATGATACTCATTTTCAACAACATTCATATTACAATGGACACACACTCTTAAATAACGATCAATATTACGAAATCTACCTTCTTCTATAGCTAATTTGTGTGCAGAGCATCTTAGACGTGTTAATGCTTTTCTATGATTAACATTACTAACTGAACATATATATTTTTCAACTTCATATACTGATTTAAACATTTTATAACTTCCAAGTTTAGGCGATGCATCTACTTGTGAATACCATGATTGTAGATACTGATCAATTATTCGTTCAATAACTCTTTCAATTTGGATATTTGTTACATTGGTATTATTCCATAGATAATTAAATCCTAGACTGTTTAACATAGACTTTACCTGATATGACCACGAACTTTTATTCAGTATGTTACCATTGACATCTGTATCATTATTAAAAACTTTACTCATTAAACTATCAGGATTTTTCATCACTTTAAACCAATATTTTATTATTCTAATCCGTCTCATGACAGCAAACGGCAATCTACCTAATTCGCCATATACGGCATTATTAGAAGTTTGACTTCTTACTCCTAATATTTGTTTTAGAAATTTAACATGAACGCGTTCAATATCAGGAGCATTATGAAATCCCCATATTTCGGAACCATAGTTTAATATAGGAGCAACCATTGTATCAAACAATTTTTTTTTTCCGATATTTCAAGAGGGACAATATTAAACAAAGAATTTAGTGAAAATAGCGCTTTCATTGCTTGTTGTGCTAATGTTTTTTGTGCTTGATAAAACGAACCATTAGCGGATAATGTGACTCCTAAATATGTAAATTTATTAACATTATTTATCTTAATACCGTCATAAAATATATCAACCTTTTCAATTCTTGTACCAGTTTTAAAAACCATGGCAACGGTTTTATCAGTGTTAACTATTATTCCCCATTTTTTACAATAAATACATAATTGGTCAAGTAAAGATTGCAGTCCTTCCTTTGAATAAGAAAACAGAACAGTGTCATCGGCAAACAATAATAAATATAATTGTAATTCATCTAGTGTAACAGTATCAAAGGGAGACAATGATTCACCTTGTTTCACGCCCATGTAGCTATCAAAAAAGTTACTTAATGACCCATTAACCTTCACACAAGATTTAACACTAGCATACATTGCTCTCAACATAGTCACCATTTTGGTAGAAACACCATAATTAATTAATTTTAACCATATTCCATCTCTATACACAAGATCAAAGGCTTTACGGAAGTCGATGAAAGAGCAATATAGTTTTTTCTTTTCCCGTTTAATTATTCTATTTATTAAACTTTGTAAAACAAAACAACAATCAATCGTGCTTTTCTTATTTCTGAAGCCAAATTGGGAGTCGGATAAAATATTATTTTCATTAGCCCATTTTCTTAACCGTACATCAAGTAAATTAGAAAATATTTTAGAAAATATACTAGTCAAAGTTATACCTCGATAGTTATTTGCATCGTTTAAATTACCCCGTTTTGGCACTGGTACAATGATTCCATTTGTCCAAGAATCTGGGTATATACCCTTTTCAAACATGTAATTAAATAATTTATATAGAATAGGTGATAATATGTTGATCCCATCAATAAACATTTCCGGAAGTAATAAATCAAATCCAGCACTCTTTTGTCTTTTAAGGGATAATATAGCCTTATTAACATCGTCTAAAGTAAATAAACTGTCTAATTGTTCGACATTACGTAAAATCTGATCTGCAGCCGACAATCTATTAATAACATCTCCGTTACTATACATATCTTCTGCAGAAAATAATTTTTTAAAATGAGTTAAAAAATCGTCAGCACTCAAATGGTATTATTGTAAATACTGTTTATAATAGTATTGTGTTTAAGAAGAAATATGAAAAAGAACAACGACGTCAAATTCACATTGTTTCAATGAGGCAAATAATTCATCCTAATACATAAGATATTACGTAATAATTGGACAACACCCTTAGAGGGAGAAGAGATGAAGTAGGACGGTTCCTAAAATAAATGCCTCCCGGAGGGTGCGAAACCACGCGGAGAAGAGATACAATGTATGTATGTAGCTGACACGGCCTTATCCACCGAGCTACACGCAAATAACCAGTATTGTTGAATAACTATCTAATTTCACAGGAACCACGTTCACACGTTTTGTGTAAGATGGAAATATATCGCCAATTGTCATAACCGTGTCATACTGCCACGAGGCCTAATCTAAACGGTGCAGTGGTTTGTGTACCATAAGTGTATCATCAATATGACATGTAATGAACGGTGCAGTGGTTTGTGTACCATAAGTGTATCATCAATATGACATGTAATGAACGGTGCAGTGGTTTGTGTACCATAAGTGTATCATCAATATGACATGTAATAAACGGTGCTGTGGTGTGTGTACCATAATTGTATCATTAATATGACATGTAATGAACGGTGCAGTGGTTTGTGTACCATAAGTGTATCACCAATATGACATGTAATGGTAGGTATACAAGTCGCACAAGTAGCATTCACTGAATGAACAAAGTCAACCAAAGAACGCATACAACATTCGACAATTACCGGGAGAAAGCAAAGTATGCGACAACCCAATCATAACAAGAATTGACAGTAGGGGACCGCCTTGAAACCTTCAGTGGCAGAACGGTCGCTGGGGGCGGGGTTAAACCAGGGTCTAGAGTGCACCAAACCTCTCTCTTACCCTATTGTCAACCAAATAAAACGGGACAGTGTAAATAAAGAAATCTGCACCAGGCACACAGATGATCATGTACATATTAATATATAAAACAATAAAGCCTCCAACAGAGAAGAATGATCTAGAAATCACAGTACCCAAACACAATGTCACCGTAATTAAAGAATATGTTTGTTCTGTTTCGAATGTTTCACCGTACCTCATGTTTCAATTTTCAATGTAAGTGCAAGCTTTCCATGTGTATCAAGTGTGTATTGAAGGCACATGGAACTCTTCTTGTTTTTAAAAATGGTGTACTTAGAAATTTGGATGATGTGATAACATGGTTTATTTTATTTAGAAATGGTGTGTCGTCTGCTCTCGCTGGATAAATGGACTATTATATGGACCAATTTATTTCACATAAATAAACAACTTACTAAACTTGTACCAAACTGTTCGGATATAAAGCGCACACTTTCTGCAAAATAAGTATTCATTCTGATATTATGTTCACACAAATAATGTTGAACTACTGTCGACTGACGAACATATATTCATCCCAGAGTTGTCATAAGCTTTAGAACATTATAGTTTACGTTTTATTTAACGGCAGAAAGACTGGTTTAATAAGACTGTAGCCGTACGTGCACTAACATTAAAAATAAAGAGGGCTTTATACGGCGGTTATGTAAAAAAGGAATCCACTATATAGTTAAAAGTTTGTTTTGCTTTTCGTCTATCACAGCCTTGGAATGAAAACAACAACATCCTCAGAAGATTTAACTATAGTACACGAGTTCGTGTTCCAGAGTTCCAGAGGTAAAACATTGACGTAATTTAGGCGTGAAGCACTAGTTACATTACTAACACAAACTTGTAATGACATTCTTGGATTCTTGGGTTCCCGACTTCAAATTACGAAACCAAAACTTAGGTTTCGGATGAAACAATGAGGTGTTAGCTGTATACAATTTAATACGGACATTTATGAATTTAATAATGGACTTTTTCCAAGTAGAAAGGGCGTTCGGGTCCGCATGTTCCCTGATACACCATATTATACTAATATCGCCAGATGGATTGGGCGATTACTCATATATCATAATATCTGTAAGCTGTAACATTTTTTGTCATAGTATCTAAATTTATATGAAGATATATAAAAAGATCGGACAGTGAAAGTAGCATTCAGTGAGGACAGTCAACCACAAAACACAGAAACAAACACGCAAACAGACAAACAAGAAGGCAAAAGTAATAATAAATGCAAACGACATCACAAACACAAAAGGGTTCTTGAATGCTGCTTTTCCTGTCCGATATTTTTATCCTTCTTGACAATAGGGCTACCGCCTTGGAACGGTCAGTGGCAAAGTAGGCCACTGGGGGTTTAAACCGGCTCTAGGGTGCACCAAACCTCACACTTACCCTACTGTCATCCCATTAAAAGAGGACAGTGTAAATAAAGAAATGCCCGCCATGATCTAATCTCTAACGAACAAGGCAACATCAATAGGCAATATAAGTTAAACACAAATATGCTCGTGTAAATATAATACAAAAAAACAACATTAGCCTAGAAAGCCACAATGAAGGTACTCAACGACTTGGCAGAAGCCAGAACAACAAGAGAATAAACCTTTAAGGGCACGACAAGAAAGATCATAGACAAACATCAAACGCCACCGTCCCAATGGGCTTTAGGTAGGCGTCATCATAGGGTCTACAGCCTGTCCGGTCATCGTACACTTAAAGAGGAAAGCATAGTGGCGAACTATGTAAAAGGGTCCACCACCAAACATGCAGTACGTTGCAAAATGATAGGGTCATAACCTCTTTAGATAAACTTTTTAACAAGTTTAACAAAGATCGTATGAAAGTGATCATGACCAAGAATCTTACGAAGTTTATAAATCACATCACCATAGAAGTCAGGTTGTGATAGTCCTTGTCGCTGAAGAGTCCTTAAATTACTTTCATATTTGGAAAGAAGATCAGGGTTACGGTAATAACATTTTGCAAAGGTTTTACAAAGTTTATGGTAACGGTAACCCTGACTGAGTAGGTGTTTAGTTATACAAAGATTACGAATATTAAAATCCTCAACTCGAGTACAAGCTCTTGAAAAACGAATAAGTTGAGACACATACACCCCATAAGAAGCTGCTCGGGGAAGTGGGGATAATTAACAATGTCAAAATTAAAATGATCTCTCTTGTCATAGATTTTGCTAATTATTTCACGAGAGATCTAAATCAAGAAAAGAAGCGTTATTATCAGATATATAAGAAATATAAAAAGATCGGACAGGGAAAGTAGCATTCAAGGAGGACAGTCAATCACAAAACACAGAAACAAACATGGAAACAGACAAACAAGAAGGCAAAAGTAATAATAAAAGTAAAGGACATCACAAACACAAATGGGTTGACAATAGGGCTACCGCCTTGGAACGGTCAGTGGCAAAGTAGGCCACTGGGGGTTTAAACCGGTTCTAGGGTGCACCAAACCTCACACTTACCCTACTGTCATCCCATTAAAACAGGACAGTGTAAATAAAGAAATCCCCGCCATGATCTAATCTCTAACCAACAAGGCAGCATCAATAGGCAATATAAGTAAAACACAAATATGCTCGTGTAAATATAATACAAAAAAAACAATAGCCTAGAAAGCCACAATGAAGGTACTCAATGACTTGGCAGAAGCCAGAGCAGTAAGAGAATACACCATTAAAGGCATGACAAGAAAGATCATGGACAAACATCAAACGCCATCGTCCCAATGGGCTTTAGCTAGGCGTCATCATAGGGTCCACAGCCTGTCCGGTCATATAAGCTTTGTTAAGCTGAAGTTCTTTAGGATAAATATTATTAAAAATAGTTGGAAAAAAAGGGTTGTCAATGTTCAATATGTCATCCAGATACCGAGAGGTGTCATTAAAGGCTTCAATAACATCTGCCTGGGTAGCTGGTGAAAGACGCAACATGAAATCTCTTTCATAGCAAAATAAAAACAAATCTGCGACAAGTGGTGCACAGTTCGTACACATAGGGATACCAACAATTTGTCTGTAAACGGTGGTTCCATACCTGACGAAAATATTAACTAATAGGAAGATGAGTGCTTCACAAACTTCATAGCAAGTCCACATGGTATAATTGTCTAAACTGCCGTTAGTAAAAAACGCTTTAATATGATTACACGAATGTTTTTTGAATCAGAGAATTTAGCTTGTCTTTAATAAGGTGATGTGGTAAGGTTGTACGTATATAGTGTAGAGAAGACATAAATGCTTATTGATGAAACTTGACCTTTATTGAAAATATTATCAAGAACGTCTCCTGAATTTTTTATAGACCAAAATAAATTAATCCCAGAGTTTTCATAAGTTTTATAAAATTAAGCAAATACGGCAATGATTTTTCATTATATGTTATTGCATGCTTAAATACATGCAATTATAAAGAATGCATTGATAATCGACGTCTATAATTATATGTCTAAATACATGCAATTGTATTGATATCTCGACAATCTATGAATTGCTGTTAGCAAATTATACATAATTGAAATATGATTATCTGGTTTGATGGGTCTTTCAGATATTTAGTTCGGTGCTCTAACTGGTTTGATGGGTCTTTCATGTATTTATTTCGGTGCTATAACTGGTTTGATGGGTCTTTCAGATCTTTAGTTCGGTGCTCTAACTGGTTTGATGGGTCTTCCGTGTATTTAGTTCGGCGCTCTAACTGCATTGATGGGTCTTATAGGTATTTAGTTCGGTGCTCTAACTGGTTGGATGAGTCTTTCATGTATTTAGTTCGGTGCTCTAACTGGTTTGATGGGTCTTTCATGTATTTAGTTCGGTGCTCTAACTGGTTTGATGGGTCTTTCAGGTATTTAGTTGTTCGGTGCCCTAAACTGGTTTGATGGGTCTTTCATGTAACTATTTAGTTCGGTGCTCTAACTGGTTTGATGGGTCTTTCATGTATTTAGTTCGGTGCTCTAACTGGTTTTATGGGTCTTTCAGATATTTAGTTTGGTACTCTAACTGGTTTGATGGGTCTTTCATGAATTTAGTTCGGTGCTCTAACTGGTTTGATGGGTCTTTCAGATATTTAGTTTGGTGTTCTAACTGCTTTGATGGGTGTTTCATGTATTTAGTTCGGTGCTCTAACTGGTTTGATGGGTCTTTCATGTATTGTGTTCGGTGCTCTAACTGGTTTGATGGGTCTTCCATGTATTTAGTTCGGTTCTCTAACTGGTTTGATGGGTCTTTCGTGTATTTAGTTCGGTGCTCTAACTGGTTTGATGGGTCTTTCAGGCATTTAGTTCGGTGCTCTAACTGGTTTGATGGGTCTTTCAGGTATTTAGTTCGGTGCTCTAACTGGTTTGATGGGTCTTTCAGCTATTTAGTTCGATGCTCTAACTGGTTTGATCGGTTTTTCAGGTATTAGTTCGGTGCACTTATTACACGACAATTAACACAATACATTTATAATACAGGTAATCAATTATAGAATTGATTTATTACACGGCATTCGACACAATCCATTTATAATACATGTAATCAATTATGGAATTGACTTATTACACGACATTAGACACAATCTATTTATAATGCAGGTAATAAAATACAGAATTGACTTATTACACGACATTCGACACAATCCATTTATAATACATGTAATCAATTATAGAATTGACTTATTACACGACATTCGACACAATCCATTTATAATACATGTAATCAATTATAGAATTGACTTATTACACGACATTAGACACACTCTATTTATAATGCAGGTAATAAAATATAGAATTGACTTATTACACGACATTAGACACAATCCATTTATTATACATGCAATCAATTATAGAACTGACTTATTACAGGACATTAGACACAATCTATTTATAATACAGGTAATCAATTATAGAACTGACATAGTACACGACATTCGACACAATCCATTTATAATACATGTAATCAATTATAGAACTGACTTATTACACGACATTAGACACAATCTATTTATAATGCAGGTAATAAAATATAGAATTGACTTATTACACGACATTCGACACAATCCATTTATAATACATGTTATCAATTATAGAATTGACTTATTACTCGACATTCGACACAATCCATTTATAACACAGGTTATCAATTATAGAATTGACTTATTACAAGATATTCGACACAATCCATTTATAATACATGTAATCAATTATAAAATTGACGTAAACATGATTGCCCATGGTACGTCTTTAAATTCTTGATATAAGATATACCGTTAGTATATAGAACTGACGTAAACATGATTGCCCATGGTACGTCTTTAAATTCTTGATATAAGATATACCGTTAGTATATAGAATTGAGTAAACATGATTGCCCATGGTACGTCTTTAAATTCTTGATATAAGATATACCGTTAGTATATAGTATTGAGTAAACATGATTGCCCATGGTACGTCTTTAAATTCTTGATATAAGATATACCGTTAGTATACATTTTCTGTCAACTTTATTATATTTGTTTACATGTATGCATTGAAACCATGGTTTTGTATGACGATGAGCTGTATATGCTTAAGTCGAAATAAAATATATGTTCTGTTCTGTTCTGTTAATTAAACAGAGAGGTTATGTCAAAACAACTTTGAACCGAACTGAGCAATGTTTCGAACAATTAACACAAAGTTTCTAAAGTCAAACATAATTAAGAGAAACTAAATAATATATTCAAGTTTCATGAGGGCAGCAAAATGCTACAAATGATCTGAGTAAAACCTTGATATATTCAAGTTACATGAGGGCAGCTAAATGCTACAAATGATCTGAGTAAAACCTTGATATATTCAAGTTGCATGAGGGCAGCTAAATGCTACACATGATCGGAGTAAAACCTTGGTATATTCAAGTTTCATGAGGGCAGCTAAATGCTACACATGATCTGAGTAAAACCTTGGTATATTCAAGTTTCATGAGGGCAGCTAAATGCTACACATGATCTGAGTAAAACCTTGGTATATTCAAGTTTCATGAGGGCAGCTAAATGCTACACATGATCTGAGTAAAACCTTGGTATATTCAAGTTTCATGAGGGCAGCTAAATGCTACACATGATCTGAGTAAAACCTTGGTATATTCAAGTTTCATGAGGGCAGCTAAATGCTACACATGATCTGAGTAAAACCTTGGTATATTCAAGTTTCATGAAGGCAGCTAAATGCTACACATGATCTGAGTAAAACCTTGGTATATTCAAGTTTCATGAGGGCAGCTAAATGCTACACATGATCTGAGTAAAACCTTGGTATATTCAAGTTTCATGAGGGCAGCTAAATGCTACACATGATCTGAGTAAAACCTTGGTATATTCAAGTTTCATGAGGGCAGCTAAATGCTACACATGATCTGAGTAAAACCTTGGTATATTCAAGTTTCATGAAGGCAGCTAAATGCTACACATGATCTGAGTAAAACCTTGGTATATTCAAGTTTCATGAGGGCAGCTAAATGCTACACATGATCTGAGTAAAACCTTGGTATATTTAAGTTTCATGAAGGCAGCTAAATGCTACACATGATCTGAGTAAAACCTTGGTATATTCAAGTTTCATGAGGGCAGCTAAATGCTACACATGATCTGAGTAAAACCTTGGTATATTCAAGTTTCATGAGGGCAGCTAAATGCTACACATGATCTGAGTAAAACCTTGGTATATTCAAGTTTCATGAGGGCAGCTAAATGCTACACATGATCTGAGTAAAACCTTGGTATATTCAAGTTTCATGAGGGCAGCTAAATGCTACACATGATCGGAGTAAAACCTTGGTATATTCAAGTTTCATGAGGGCAGCTAAATGCTACACATGATCTGAGTAAAACCTTGGTATATTCAAGTTTCATGAGGGCAGCTAAATGCTACACATGATCTGAGTAAAACCTTGGTTTATTCAAGTTTCATGAGGGCAGCTAAATGCTACACATGATCTGAGTAAAACCTTGGTATATTCAAGTTTCATGAGGGCAGCTAAATGCTACACATGATCTGAGTAAAACCTTGGTATATTCAAGTTTCATGAGGGCAGCTAAATGCTACACATGATCTGAGGAAAACCTTGGTATATTCAAGTTTCATGAAGGCAGCTAAATGCTACACATGATCTGAGTAAAACCTTGGTATATTCAAGTTTCATGAGGGCAGCTAAATGCTACACATGATCTGAGTAAAACCTTGGTATATTCAAGTTTCATGAGGGCAGCTAAATGCTACACATGATCTGAGTAAAACCTTGGTATATTCAAGTTTCATGAGGGCAGCTAAATGCTACACATGATCTGAGTAAAACCTTGGTATATTCAAGTTTCATGAGGGCAGCTAAATGCTACACATGATCTGAGTAAAACCTTGGTATATTCAAGTTTCATGAAGGCAGCTAAATGCTACACATGATCTGAGTAAAACCTTGGTATATTCAAGTTTCATGAGGGCAGCTAAATGCTACACATGATCTGAGTAAAACCTTGGTATATTTAAGTTTCATGAAGGCAGCTAAATGCTACACATGATCTGAGTAAAACCTTGGTATATTCAAGTTTCATGAGGGCAGCTAAATGCTACACATGATCTGAGTAAAACCTTGGTATATTCAAGTTTCATGAGGGCAGCTAAATGCTACACATGATCTGAGTAAAACCTTGGTATATTCAAGTTTCATGAGGGCAGCTAAATGCTACACATGATCTGAGTAAAACCTTGATAACCAGAAAAGGTTTACCTTGATTAACACATGATTAATAGTCAAGCTTAACGCTGAACATTACTGTTGTCGCTGAAATAATTACAACGATATATGAAAGAAGAAGAAGCACTTTATTTCAAAATCAGTAAGCCATAGACCCATGTGATCATACAATATACATTTTAACAGACGTAGCAAGATTCGTACATACATGTATTAACACATATTTAAAAAACGCTCATTAAAATACAAAACATTTTCATCGGGCTGGAACAATTTAAATGAAAATTAAAAATAGTTCTCAGGTCTTCACAACTTTCATTAAATTGTACTTATAAATTCACGTTTTCCAAATACTACATTAAAATTACCCGTTTTTGGAGATTAAAATATATCGTATGATACAAACATAACATTCATTCAATATATTTTAGAAAAAGAAACATAGTGAAGGTTTTTGGTAGAAAAAAATGGCATGGTAATTATACTCAAGAAAAAGAAATAAGTTTATAATGGAAAAACATACTGGAAAAAAGATAATGTAGAAAAAGGAAGTGCAAAAGGTAAATGCTATATATTGCAGCAAGTGTCTAGATTCACACTATTATGGTTCAGCAAAAATGTTCTCATATCGGCCCCATATTTCATGAAAATAAGTATCTTTTAAGTTTTTATAAGCAATATATTTATCAGTTTTATAAACTGTTTTTAAATAATAAATAAAATTTGTACATGATGGTGCAGAATTATTTTGTTTTTGACAGAATATATGATATTTTCCTAATACTAAAATCTTGTTCAGTATAATATCTAATTTGTCATTCCCTAATAAAATATCGGAGTCTGACCAGTTGGTTACAGTCTCAGTACATTTGCTATTAATGAAAGTAGACAAGTTTGACCAAAACAATTTTGAAACTTCGCAGTCATAAAAGAGATGTTTAATTGTTTCCACCGTTTTATTACAAAATGTACACATATCTGAATCAGCAATGTTCATTTTTTTAAGTAAATAATTGGTACCCAGAATCCTATGGTTGATCCTGTATTGAAACCATTGGTGTCTTACATCTTGATTTATTTTAAATGTTAATAAAGCAAATATTTTGTACCAATTCAGGTGTCTACTATTAAGTTCTTCGTTCCACTTTGTTACCGCCGATGGGATTATATTTTTTATTACACGTACTATTGGTAAAGCATGAAATATTAAATAACATGCAACTAACACACATGCACGCATGCACACAAACACACAATCAGTAAGTTTAATTACGCAATCAATGACAGATGACATTCACGAGGCACGACATTAACATTTTTATCAATACAAATACTTGACATAATTATATAAGTATGACAATAAACTGGCTCCTGTCGTAGTGGTTATATTCTATTTTAATATTTTGCATTCAGAATCAAAACAAAATCCTAAAATTCATTATCTGTCTTTTCGGAGTAGATTTAACCTGTTATGTGAGACGCAAATAATTTAAAAGTGCAGACTATTTTATTCATCTACAACTATAGTTTAAGAAACTGGTGTCACTTTTGACCATAGTGTTTCAGTCGGTAGATTGAGAGAAGGCAAACACGTGTAAAGTTTCCATTCAAATCTGAATCATTCCGGCTACAGTTGTGACGAATGATACGAAACCCAACTGGAACATCCCCAGACTCTCATGAGGTATCATGATTTGATGATAGCTTGAGTTGTCTCAACTGATATAAACATAAACAAACATAGGAACATAGCCAGTCTATTATGAGGTATCATGATTTGATGATAGCTTGAGTTGTCTCAACTCGTATAAATATAAACAAACATAGGAACATAGCCAGTCTATTATGAGGCTTCATGATTTGATGATAGCTTGAGTTGTCTCAACTCGTATAAACATAAACAAACATAGAAACATAGCCAGTCTATTATGAGGTATCATGATTTGATGATAGCTTGAGTTGTCTCAACTCATATAAACATACACAAACATAGGAACATAGCCAGTCTATTATGAGGTATCATGATTTGATGATAGCTTGAGTTGTCTCAACTCATATAAACATAAACAATCATAGGGACATATCCAGTCTATTATGAGGTATCATGATCTGATGATAGCTTGAGTTGTCTCAGCTCGTGTAAACATAAACAAACATAGGGGCATAGCCAGTCTATTATGATACATGCACGTGCTCGTCTTCACAAACCGTGTTCAGGTTTAAGAGTGGTAAACATTGAAGGACGGCACCTGTATTCTCGTTTCCTGACAATATGTTCTCCAGACCGCGATCATCGCAGTCTGATAGTTGGATAATTGTAATAAATACACTTACCATAAATGGAAAAAACACATTAAATCCAAAATATAATCGGGATATAAAACTATATCTTATTGCATGGTCCTAATTGTGTGTATTAGAGTCATTCGCTAAATTAAAACTTTTCTTTTCAGATACACTGAAGTTTCCCTGTTCGCTTTATCTCATTGTAATGGCTACCCCAATATGAATAAATCGTTTTTAAATTCAATTGATTCAACATATTGATTTTGGTCGTATCACGTGATCATTGCTTTGTCGCTAATGTGTTCAATAATCTGATTCACGATTTTGTCAAATGTATGGCCTTACTGTAGGTTCGTGGGCGTAGTTTACGGCGTAATTTGTTATTCATATTCCTTTGGAAAACCAAAAGAAATGCCCTTTTACACACGCATTACACTTATAAATTATGAAATTAAGGCACGACCTAAGACCGAGCAGAGCGTTTACTCTTTTTTGTTTCATTTAATGGGTCAGACAGCAAGGTAGAGATACATTTTATCGAAAACATTACAATTACACCATCATGTATACAAACACTATATTATTGACTTTAACCTGTTTACATAGCCATATATTTAAATAAAAGGAATACAATATGGGAGATGTCATCGGTTCACGTTTACCTCATTATTCTGCCATATATTTAAATAAAATGCAATACAATATGGGAGATGTCAACTGTTCACGTTTACCTCATTATTTTGCCATATATTTAAATAAAAGGCAATACAATATGGGAGATGTCAACTGTTCACGTTTACCTCATTTTCTGCCATATATTTAAATAAAAGGCAATACAATATGGGAGATGTCGACTGTTCACGTTTACCTCATTATTTCTACCATATAATTAGATGTACCATTGGTGCAATATAATCATCATGCAGTGGCGTAGATGATTTTAGGTACTGCAGGCCCGGGCTTACAGCCTTTGTCCAGATGTATTCTGTTTTTCCCCAATATGTCTTCACCCATTCGTCAGAATGCACCAGTTTACTTTTATTTAACAAACAAGTGGGGAGCATTCCACCAGAGATCAGACGCCCTAGGAACGTCTGACATGTGGTGCCAATTGTTTGAGCCTATAACTTCAAATTTGACTAACTACGCCCCTGACATACAGTGATATGCAAACACAATTTGCCTTCAGCGTCAAATAAGTATAAATATACTTAGCAATGTTTGTTATTAATAACAAACAAATGTATCCAGCACAATGTATTTTATTATTCAAATTAAATGCGCACACTCATAATATCCAAGCTGTGCGAATCACAAGTGACGTATTTCAATACAACCCCGCCAGAAATATTTTATTTTAGTGACATACGAACGGATAAGGGCACCTATATATGCTTCCACACTCATTTTGTTGGCGGGTTAACAAACAAACATTGCCAAACCAGGCGCATGTGGAAGCAGTCAGTTGTGATTTTATTTTTAGGAACCTTAAAAGCTATTCTTGATATACCATGAGGGTGTCTAAATAATGAAGTTTCTGCGATCATAAAGGTCCTTATGCAAGTAACGTAGGCCAAATAAAAAAACACGTGTTAACGCTATCATGGACAAAGACATTAGGTAGGTCAAGGGGCGGATACAGGATTTAAGACCAAAAGACGACTGTTGGGAGAGGGCGCTAACGTAGGTTGACAACCTACACCCCACCCCCGCGCAACTGTTCCCCAACCCCAACACAAAAAAAGAGAAAAGAACAACAACAAACACATACACTGTTTCACCATGAATCTACTCTTGAGGTCGGTAGGAATAGTGTTTTATAGTTGATCATGTTGATTTTACAAAATATGTTTATATCGGCTGTTTTGAGGGAAACGAACGTTTGTGATAAAACCCATAAAACATGTTCGTTTTGATGGTTCATACACCGACTGTGATTTGGATGTGTATATGAACTATGATATCGTTTCAAAATACCTTATTAGTTCAACAGTTAAGTGTCGATTCTTACGGGCTTATTGTTCGTGCATCATGCCTAATTCGGTCGTGCACATTATTCTAAACTTTAGAAAAAATGATTAAATGAACAGTTAAGTGTCGATTCTTACGGATGGCGGAAGGTCTACGGTACTGGTTATACCCAGGAAAGGTGGGTGGTCTGCCTCCACCACAAAATAAATCGTCCATCATATAACACCTTACATGTGTTGAACAGGACGTGAAACACCATACAAACTACCAAACAAACGTCAACAGATAAAAAGTTCAAAATTTAAAACAAAGTAATTTATTTTTCTCTAAATTTACTATAATTATTCAACAAACTGTATTCGGCATAATTATCATTTCAGGGCTTAAACATTTATGTATTAGTAGTGTCCTCTCAAAAACGATTATTATGTTAATCATGATTCTTAATATAAGAACCCCTGTAATAATAATGTATAAACAAATGTGCACGGAGTTTTATATAATTAACCAAAATATTCTGTTTGTCTCAAATATTGTAAACATAAGTGAACATAAGAGCATAGCCCGTCTATTATGATAAATGAATTTTCTTGTCTACACACACACACACTGTTTATGTTTAAGAGAGGTAAGCATTGAACAAATGTACATGTATTCTCGATTTCTGACTATATGTAATCTTTTAAATATATGTTCCGGTCCGCGATCACCGTAGGATGATAAATGGATAATAATAATAAATACACTTACCATAACTGGAAAAACACATTAAATCCTATATAACTCTATCTTCTACAAGGTAATTGTATGTCTTTAGAATCACTCGTTAAAATAATATGTCTCATTTCAGATTCAGCTGACGTTTCCCCCTCCACTTATGCCCTATTAATATCTATCCCAATATGAATAATTCGTTTTTAAATCATGTAAATTCAACTTTGGACGTATCACGTGAAGACCACTGCTCTCACGCTAATGTGTTTAATTATCTGTCATTGGTAACGCCACACTATTGGTTCGTGGCGTAATTTCTTATATATATTATATTGGAATACATCCAAATTTATTCAGTTAATAATTTTGTATATTTTTTAGTTATTTAGAATTTCATTACAGAGTTATTGTGCAATCACTTTGCATAATATCGATGTGATTTATGAGAAAATGAAACACGGTTCTTCTAATTATCTAAATAGGGCAGTTATACAAATAACGTAATTCGTGTCGGTCAAGTTAGACATTTCGTTTTCAGTATGCTAATTATGTATGTTAGTTAATATAGCTATATAAAAGTAAGTTGTATATGATGTGTTCTTGTATTACATTACTTGTTCTTAACATTTAAAACCTCCATTAGTTTAGAATATAAACTGAACATTTTGTAAATAAATATTATTTCAGGCCATGGTCATTGTGAAGGATATAATATATACGTGTAGAATGTGTAGCTTACTTTTATAGTTTATCTTTACAATTTACGAAGGCTTAAGGCTTGATGTTAATTGACTTTATACTATTAAAACTTGACATCTACCCTTGTTCATCCCTCCGTTCGAATAATAAAGCTTTACATGCAAAGGTTTGTCCATATGTTCCTACCAAATGTATGTCATTGGGAATGAATTCCCGACCATTTTCGTTTCGTTATTTTTAAAATTACAGTTTTACATTCAAGCTTTCGAATAAGTCCGCTTCGAAGATACCGAACATTTTACAACTTTTAACCTTTATGCACACATCTACAATACCGCAACATGTTCCTACATTCAGTATCTAAATGTGACTGTCCTGCCTTTGATCATTTAGCGTCTTTCTCACACTGTCGAGTATTACAATAATATAATAACAACATTCAGTGAATTACTAAAAGTTGGTATACAAGTCAAACTGAAAATGTAGCGTTCTCCGAACTCAGGCAGCCAAAACCACGCATTAAAAACAACACAACACTTTTGCAATGTTAATAAAAAGCATGGCATGTGACATCACAAATACAAACTAGTTGACAATATGGCTACCTTCTACTATATAGGCCTTGAGCCAGGACCCATTTTTTCGATATCGTTACCAACTCAAGGGACAAATTCTGCCATCACTTTTTGAAAAGAACAATGTATGAAGATAACATTTTTCCATGATAGCAATCTGGAACAAGTAGCTTATATAAAAAAAATCAAACATTAATAGATTATCATTGTAGCGCTTTCATCTAATGGCTTGATGTTCATTTTTGCATGTCGTGCTTGTGTGAATAATTTATGAGGCATTTTTAAACAATGCAATTAGTTTAAAATTCATTTAAGATATATAAAGAGCATATAAGCTCTGTTTAGCATTGAATTATTTTTAAAATCTCCATTTTGCTACAAATTGTAAGTCAATTTACCCCACCCACTATTGACACATTGATTATTCATTTAGTTTAATCAATATTTTTTACATTATATGTGTAAAGCTACAAGAATAACTAACTTACATCCTTTCTATGCTGATTTAAATGATATTATTATATGAAGTATCGATTGTTAGTTTAGATTCAGAAAAACGTGAAGTATGCAACGTTCGATCGTTCATGGCATTGCATATATTTGTTCAGTGATACACACACGCCGAACTGGAAAAGTACTTAAATGCAACATCAATATTATTAAAATGTTCTGATAGAGACATACATTGCACAAACGAGACAAACCGCCCAAAAGAGTCTAAAAGTGTGCGGTTTTACGCTTTTCATAACATTTAATTTATGCTTTTGTTTAGGTGTATGCGCTATTTCGATACTTATTATGATTAAACATTTCGATTATGTATAAAGACATGAATTAAAAGTAAATTATAAATTGCAACACAAAATCTTATTAGATGTCTACGTCAAAGCTTTTTAATAACAATATATGTATATTTTAAGGATTTTAACACCTGAATTGCCACGCCCACATAAAACACAATACTGAATTTTGTATATGAAATGTAAAACTATTATGCATTTGCATGAACCATTTTTGTGTCAAAATATAATCGACGAAGAAAAAGTTTAAGGGAATAGCCAGACCACTGTACTAACTAACGACTTATTATAGCAACTATTCGTTACTATCGGTGCAGTTGTTACAAGAGCTCCTGATTAAGATGTGTATCTTAATATAGGTTGTGATGTCCTTCATACTTGATTTAACCTAGGATTGGGACTGTAGTAAGCATCAACTCTTTATTTGCGCACGCAAGTGCAACTTGAATGACAGGTATCTAAAAAGAAGGTTTATTGCAAATGAAGGCGTAACAATGCCAACAATGAAAAAGAATTGTATTGCATTAAACTGGTCATCATTAATCTCAATATGAGTATTTTCTCCAAAACATGTTGTGAAAATGCATAGCTTACCCGTGATATTGTGGGTGAGACTTTTTCAATATGTACTTTTACAGAAACAGAATTGAATGTTGTTTAATGGTTCATCAACACATATAAGGTTATTTAGAGCCACCCCAGAGAGAGAGAGAGAGTGGGGAAGGATACATAGGAATCTAGAAACCTGCCCTACTTCTACTAATAAAAAGAGTCCTATGTTTCTTTAACGTGATCGGAGAAAAAAGTGCGATACACGAGCCTGCTCGGTTTACGTCCCCATCAGACAGATGAGTGATATGGCAAATGTCTTGCTCAAGAACACACCGATGAAATTCACTGTCGCCGGTGAGGCTTGAACCAGGGTCCTCTAGATTTCAAAACGCTAGTGCTATCCATGAAGCTGGGCTCACAGCGGTCAATCTTATCTAGCAAGTTCATGTATGTCGAGTTGCAATATGCCTGCAAGCCTTATATATGCCCAGCTCATTTATGTTTTAATACATTTGGCAATTAAGGCTTTGGGATGATAAAATATACAATTAAGAATACCCAGTCCATATTATTTTACTTAAATAATATTACTTGATATTATAATAGAGCATAACGTATAAGATAAAAAAAAGAAAAAGAAAGATGTAAAAATCGGACAGAGAAAGTAGCTTTCAATGACGACAGTCAACCACAACACACAAAAACAAACACGCAAACAGAAAAACAAGAAGGCAAAAGTAATAAAAAATTCAAACGACATCACAAACACAAAAGGGTTGACAATAGGGCTTCCGCCTTGGAACGGTCAGTGGCCAAAAAGGCCACTGGGGGTTTAAACCAGGTTCTAGGGTGCACCAAACCTCACACTTACCCTATTGTCATCCCAATTAAACGGGACAGTGTAAATAAAGAAATCCCCGACATGAAATATTCTCTAACCAACAAGGCAGCGTTAAAAGGCAATATAAGTAAAACACATAGATGCTCGTGTATATATAAATCCAACCAAACAAAAAGCCTAGAAAGCCACAAAGAATGTACTCGATGACTTGGCATAAGCAAGAGCAACAAGAGATTAAACCATTGAGGGCACGACAAGACAAGACCGCGGACAAACATCAAACGCCACCGTCCTAATGGGCTTTAGGTAGGCGTCATCATAGGGTCCACAGCCTGTCCGGTCATCGTACAATTAAAGAGGAAAGCGTAGCGGCGAACTGCAAATGCGTCCACCACCAAGCATGCAGTACGTTGCAAAATGATAGGGTCATAACCTCTTTTGATAAACCTTTCAACAAGTTTAACATAGATAGTATTACAGTGATCATGACCAAGAATCTTACTTACGAAGTGTGTAAATCACATCACCATAGAAGTCAGGTTGTGATAGTCTTTGTCAGAAGTTTGTTAAGGATCGGTACCCAGAGTATTGCTACTACTTCAGAAAAACCTGTATGCTCTTGAGAAATGAAAAGAAGACTGGCAAATAAGATTATTTCACCCAGCTAAATGTACAGTTATCATAGCCAAAACAAACAAGCGCTAGCTGATCAACACTTCATATCAACTACATGGCCACACACTTGAAGTAGCCGACAATAACCATGGAGTCCGCAAGACGTAACCTAGCTGAGTGTACCACACCGGTGAAGTCTGCCGCATATACTACAATTTTAGGACCTACACTACAGTATGCATCCACCGTATGGGATCCCCATAAGACAACTGATATATACATATAGAACAAGTCCAGCGAAGAGCTGCCCGGTTGTACACAGGAACTATACGTATCGTACCCTAGGTTGTGTAACACAGATGGTACAGGACCTGAAGTGGGAATCCCTACAATACAGAAGGTACAGCAGCAGACTAACTATGCTGTTTAAGATCCAATATGGACGAGTGGATGTAGACACAAACCCAGTAATGCCAAACAACAAGCATATCGGAGGTCCCCGGCAACTATATCAACCTACTGTCCAGAAGGATGTATACAAATACTCCTTTTACCCACGGCCATTCAGGAATTTTCTTCCAACCAAATCCACCGACACCGAAACTGTAGAGGCATTCATAACCAGGCTTATCATTATACCTACCCCTCCCCTCTTCTTCATCAACTTGTGAGATAATGTCGATTCTTACAGCTGGCGGGAGGTAAATAGTCCTGGTTCTACCCAGGAATAAGTAAGTGGGTGGTCTGCCTCCACCACAAACAAATCGACCGTCAAACATAGCCTAAAATGTGCTGACAAATAACGTCAAACATAAAACAAAAATATCTTCATCAACTAAATCACCACTATATTTGAATAATTTTCATTGTTAAATAGCGACAGAGAAGGTCATCTGTTTTTATTTGGCTAGCGCAGTTTTAACCACAGGTACACCACATTCTGAGAATACAAGCCTTTAATTGGAAAAAGAAGACGAAGTTCACACTTAGTGAACATGGTTAGATTTACAGATATATGCTCTGTAAGCTATTAGGCCTTGAGCCAGGACCCAAAATGTTCGGTATTGTTACCAATTCAAGGGTCAAATTCTACCATCACTTTTTGAAAAGATAAATGTATATAGATTACATTTTTCCATGATAGCAATCTGGAACAGGTAGCTTATATAAAAAAATCGAACATTAATAGGTTATCATTGTAGCGCTTTCATATACGTTTTTGATGTTCATTTTTGAATGTCATGCTTGTGTGAATAATTACTGATGTACTTTTTAAAGACGCACTTAAGTTTACAATTCAATGAGTTACATAAAGCGTAAATAAGCTCTTTTTTAGCACTGAATTCAGTTTAAAATCTCTATTTTGCTTCAAATTAGAAGTCAATTTACCCCACACAATATTGACACATTTTTATGCATTTAGTTTAGTTGATATATTTTACCATACATGTGTAAACTTGTAAGAATCAGTAATTTACAACCTTTCTACATGATTTAAATAATATTATAATATGAATAAGGGATTGGTATGATATATTGATGAAATAATGTACTAAGCAATGTTCATGGCAATGCACATATGTGTTCAGTAAGCCCGATAAGTTGAGACACATGCCAAACTGGAAATATAAGCCTTCCTCAAAGTAACTGCAATATGAATAGTGTTAACATGTTCTGATATATATATATATATTGCACAGACGACACATAGTCCAAAGGATTCTAGATAAAGGAAATGTGCGGTGTAACGTGTTTGTTTTTTAACAAAAGTCTTTTTTAGGTGTATGCGTCATGGCAATACTTATTATATTACACATTTGGATTATGTATTACACATAAAAAATGATTTAAACATTCCATATTGCAACGCAAAATCTTAAAAGTTGTCTATTTTAATACTTTTTAATTACAATTTATGCATATTTTAAGGATTTTTACACCTGAATTACCCCACCATATACAACACAATAAAGAATTCTGCATATGAAATGTAAAAATAGTAGTATATGCATTTGCACGAACCATTTTTGTGTTACGGAAAAAAGAATCGACGAAGATGAATTGATTTTAAATGGGGTTTTACGGCGCACCAACACAAACATGTTATATGGCGCCAACAGGAATGAACATTCGACCCGGCTCACTCTTCATTAACATCTAGATAAAAAGTTGAAGAATATGCCTAGAACCTTCTTACCTGCAGAACTGCAGAGTTGCTTCAAATTCTCTAGTAAACACTCCATTTTTCGCTGGAGCCACGATCACTGCCACCACTGAAGTAGCACCTGAAACACTACAGGTTTCATGATGAAAATAATGACAAAATTAACATGAATTCGGGAAAATTTTACCCCTATGTCTGGATTTGCAGTGGTCATATTCTCGCCCGGGAACCACACGGCGTCGACGAAGAAATATCTTTGGGGTGATACCCAGATCACTGTACTAACTACTTACCATGGCAACTATTTGTGTATTGGTGCAGTTGTTACAATATCACCTGCTTAGGATATGTATCTAAACATAGGTTGTGATGTTCTCCGTGCTTGATTTAGAGTATGGGATTAACCCTACATTTGCGCATTTTAGTGCAAGTGGATTGATTGTTACCTAAAAAAAGAAAGTGTATTGCCAAAGAAGAGAGAGAGGGAGTGTGTGTGTGAGTGGGGGTGGGTTGTGGGGGGGGGGGGGGGTGGGGGGTGGATATATAGGCATTTAGGAACCTGTCCTACTGACGAATAGACGCCTATGTTTCTTTAACATGATGGGAGAAAAAAACAAGCGATACATGGATCGTCTGGTTTACGTCCCCATCCGACGGACGAGGGTAAAAGTGTCTTGCCCAAGAACACACCGACAAAATTCACTGGCTCTGGTGAGGCTTGAACCAAGGTCCTCTGAATTTAAAGTCCCCCTTGCTATCCACTGCATCAACAGGCTGTATGCGCTCAAACAGGATGACTGCATTAAAATGCATACAACTAAAATGTTAATCCGTCATAAGGTTATATCCAAGAAGCTGGGTTCACAACGGTCTCTCTTATCTAGCAAGTTAGCATCAAGTTCGTATATATGGAGTTGCAATATGCATGCAAGCCTTAAACATGCCAAGCCATTGCTGTTTTGATAAATTTGGCAATTAATGCCTTGGGATAAAACAGGACAATTAAGAATACTCAGTACATATTATCTGATTTAAATAATATATCTTAATATGACAAAATATCATACAAGTGCGGAGTTTCATTGACTTCCTTTTGACAAAGATTTCACTTCCAGATAAGAATCGGTACCCAGTGCATCGAGATAGATTACATTTAGTGATCACGGTTAGTTTACTAATGTTTACTCTAAAAGCTATATCCGACATACAGGTGCTACTGCAGTTAAAGTAGCTATCTCGCCAACAATAGCCACATTTTACAACATATAGTACCATCGTTTCATAAAACCTGACAACGAGGTATATACATATAACTTACATCGTTTGAGAATCAAAACTCTATAGATACAATATAAAAAGCTTCAACCGGCCTGACAAAAAAAAAAATGGAAAATTCATTTTACACTTAATCAATTACGGATATTACAAAAACCCATGAATAAACATATACTTTTAAGCGACACATGCATTATTATATGAGATGAACACCTGGAAGGAGTTTTGATAAACTGTTTTTGCAGTGTAATTTTGTCGTAATTTGGCGGGTTATTTAAAATTTGTATAACAAACACCTTAAAATCAACAGTTAAACCGTAAAATGCCTTTTCTGTATCTTTCTGTTTTTGCAATTTGTCGAAAATGCAGTGGTCTACTTTGTGATTTTATTCAATATGCGATTTGTAAACATGGTTAAGTGTTCATAATGGAATATCTTATCAAAAGTCACATTCTCTATATATTTCAGTTCGCTTAAAACTTTTGAAATGATTTTATGAACAGTATACATCTTCAAGTCATAAACAAGAGACCCATTCGCCTTGTCTCAAAGTGCTCTCATGTTTTAAGAAACAACAACAATTTCTTTATATAAATCTGTCAAATTGTGACCCCCGTAGAGGCCATATTTGACCCCATTGTCGCCATTTGAACCAACTAGGTAGAGGATCATAAGCTTATGGTACATGCGAACTATTATTTAGCTTTTGAAGTATCAGAGAAGCTGTTTGAATATGTTTTCCTATATAATTCAATGTTATAGTGTGACCCCCGGGGGAGATAACTCTAATAACAGGAATCAGCTACCCTGTTCACACTGCTATCATGGATTTTTTGTTTCTCTACAAGGTACTCAATAACATGGTACAAGTAAGAATTTGTCCCTTGAGATGGTAACAAAAAAGTGTATGGCTCACGGTCTATATGTCTGACATACCGGTGCTACTACTTACGAGTGCACATTTGTATTACAAACACCTAAACATGAACAGTATAACCGTAAAATTACTTCTTTTTTTGCCATGAGTTGACAATGCAGTGGTCTCTTTTGTGATTTAGTTCATGGATTTGTTCAGTATGCGATTTTGTAAACATCCCTAAATAGACATTTATTTAATAATTATTTACGTCTTTATAATGTTATACATTATCGAAAATCCAATTCTAATAAATAATTGCAGTTAATTTATGACTAAAATTTGAAGCGATTTTATAAAAATGCCATAAACAGTAGACCAACTGGCCTTGTCCATAAGTGCTCTCATGTTCTTAAATAACAACAGCATTTTTTAAATTATAAATCTACGTAAAACTGAGAACCTGTAGGGGCCATGTCTGACCCCATTGTCATCAATGTTAACCAAGCCTTTCCTAAATAACTCCATGTAATAGTGTGACTGCCGGGCATCATTTAAATAACTTGGTAGGGGGACAATAATCTTATGCTACCTGCAACGTTTTAGACCTCTAGCTCTTGTAGTTTCAGAGAAAAATATGCTTACACGCTTTCCTATAGAACTCTTTGTAAAAATGTGACCCCCAGGTCCGGGCCATAGTTGTCTCCAGTGACATGATTTTAATAAAACCGATTATTAGACCTCTGGCTCTTTTCTTGATTTTTTAGAGAAGATTTTTTAAAGATTTTTCTATATGACTCTTTGTAAATATATGACCCATGGGGCGGGGCCAAATATGATACTAGTGTCACCATTTTAACAAATTGGCTAGTAGACCATAAGCTTATGATACATGCATAATATTAGACCTTTAGCTCTTACGGTTTTAGAGAAGTGTTTTTTTAAAGTTTTCATTCATAACATAACGCTATGTACAACTGTTACCCCCGGGATTGGGCCTTATATGACTCCAGGTTCACCATTTTAAAAGTATTTGGTAGAGGACCCTAACCTTATTAAACATGCAACATATTAGACCTGTAGCTATTGTAGTTTCAGAGAAAATTATTTGTTAAAGAAACCAGGTTTTTTATTTAAAAGGGGGAGATAACTCTAATAATAGGAATCAGCTACCGTGTTAGCACTGCTATCATGTATTTTTTGTTTCTACACAAGGTTCTCAATAACATGGTACTAGTAAGAATTTGTCCCTGAGATGGTAACAAAAACGTGTATAGCTCATGGTCTAATAGGGATAGTTGGCAATAGGGCTACCGTCTTGAAACGTTCAGTGGCAAAACAACAAACACAAACAACGCTGGGGGTTTAAATCAGGTTCTAGTGTAGACCAGACCAGACCTCACTCTTACCATAGCTTCATCCTATTTTCATCCCAGTTAAAAGGGAAAATGTAAAACAATATATCCCCGCAACGCTATATATAAACAATGTGGTATTAATAAATAATACAACACATACATGATCATGCATATATGAATATAAAAATACATATAAGGCCAAATGCAAGTACTTGATGACTTGGCGGAAGCCAGTGCAACAAACAAACGAAACAATTACATGTAAGAGTATGACAAGACAACATTTAAGACAAGCATCAAACGCTACCGTCTGGTTAGGTAGACAGCATAGGGTTTACAATCTGTCCGGTTATCGTAGGATAAAACAAGAAAGCATAATTACGACCTGAAAAGGTTTCAACTCATGTTGAAAAATGATAGCGTCATAACCTTTTTTTAAATAAACGTTTAGACATGTTAATAAAGATTGTATGAAAGTGATTATTTCCTCGACTACAGGCTCTGAGTTGAGAAACATAGACCCATAAGTAGTTGCTCAGATAACATCCACATTTAAATGGGGAGTAACTAATCAACATTGAATTTATCTCTTTTGTAATATATTTTGCTAATTGGTTTTCCATTTTCAATGAAAAGATGTAAACCGAGAACAGAAGCTAGTTTGTATGTCAATGAATACTGAACAGCATATTCCGCTTATAAACACATTGTAGCTTATTTATATTTTTAATTTTGACAAAAAGCTGTTTTGTTTTATTCAGACGAATCGTCACTGTTGCTTTTATTCTATTTCTCGAAAGCAAAGGAGCGCAGCATGGCGCTAGGAGTGACCCTCCGACTTCAACACTCCATCCACAACAAAAACGCGCACGCGCACGCACACGCACGCGCACACACGCACACACACACGACCTGGTATTAGTGTTCCACTAAGCACTACTAAAGGGCATAAAGTAATGATCATTTAAATATAAGTTACAGTTCTATCTTTTATTTATGTGTATTTTATTTAAATGTATTTCCCTATGTGATAGCAATACTAAACAAGGAATGAACCGTTTCCATTTCGTATGTTTAATAGCAAATGATTTTTTTGGTATAACTTTAAAAACTCTTCGTATTAGTTGCAAATTAAATTATCTCCTTTTTTACGCATTAAGTTGTATCTTAATACCTACAAATCCAGCTCATGTTACAGCTTTATATCACGAAACTGATTTGTAATTGAGATATGATTTACTGGTTGACGTGTTTGACATGTCTTTGAAGTAAATACAAAGATAGACGCATACAAGTTATTACTAATGTTACCGTTTATATTACAGTGAATCAATTATTTTAATTTGTAACGCTCCTTTACATACATCAATAACGTTCTATTGGAGTGAAATATTTGCATTACATTTATATCAGTTAGATATCGGAATTTTTCAGGGAAAGCAAACATAAAAAACTATGACTATTTTATTTTGAATAGCGTTTAATATTTAAACAGCCTAGAACACTAGATTAACATGATTACGAGGGTTAGAAATGAACATACTCAAATGTCATATTACCAATATTGTTCAAAGTAAGCAAATCAAGTATTTGATTTATGGATATGTATATTTGTAGGTGTTCTAGCTCAAACCAGACACATTATTATCGAAAAGAAATTTCAAGCATATTGAAAGTGAAAAGCAGGTCTTAGTAAATGTTTGATATGCATGTGTTTCTGCATGTATAACATGACTATAAGTCATTACATTGGAGATGCTTTTTGAATGAGCAAGACGATGCGTTTTCCTTTGAATCCAGATTCATATATACGAGCCTGAACAGCGCCATTCGTTTGTTAAGATATATATCAATGGACACTACAATTTTATTATACAATTTTATTATACAATTTATTGCAACCGTCTGTCGAACAGGGCCGTCACAAATTGTTACAGAACTGTAAATCATTAAATTCCAGCCATTATTTGAATTAGCAAGTTGATGTGATTTTTCAATGCGACATTCGAGCCTTACCCGCATCACTTCGATCTATACTCAACAAAAAAAGAAACGTCCGCTGATGTTGATGCTGATTGTCTAGAAAGCAAAACAGGAAAAAATTAATGATGATTTAAGAAAAGTTAGATAGACCGTCAATAATAGTCCAACCAAAAACGTTTTTGAAAAGCTCAGTGGAGTTAGCCCCCTTTACGTAATAAAGACGACCTTGATTAAACGTTAAGATTCTATAGAGAAACGTTGACTACTGTACCGTACATCTTGGACCCTATAATGACGTCTTCCTAATCCTTATAGGAAAGACGCGTTTGATGTTTGTATTTAATTTCGTATTGTTATTCCCTTAACGGTGTGTTCTCGTGTTGCTCTAGCTTCTGCCAAGGCACTGAGTACTTACTTTGTGGCTTTCTCTGTTTTTATTGATATTATAAACGTGATATTTATTTTTGCTTATATTGTCTATTGATGTTCCCTTGCTTGATAGAGATCATAACCTGGCGTGAATATCTATATATACACTATACCGTTTATTGGATGATAAAACGGTAAGAGTGAGGTTTGGTGCATCCTGGAACCTGGTGTATACCCCAGCGGTCTTTTTTGTCACTAAAAGTTCCAAGGCGGGATCCCATTTGTCAACCCTTTTATATTTGCAATGTCATATCTTCCCTATATTCATATCGTGGAGTGTTTCAGAATGCTTGATGGAATGTATACATAATAATATTTCTGGCTTTGCTAAGTGATTGATTTGTCATAGGATATAAAGTTCACTTTATTTGACGTGTGTGAATATTTGATACACTACACATTTTGTCACATATAAGTAGCTTTTGATTATTACGAGTGGGATTGGGGTCAATATATTCTGTCAGTGGTATTCGGAACTAACAGGTACTGAAAAAAAAACAAAAAAACTTCTTATTACAATCCTTCAAATTATTCCGCCTGAACAGATACACACTTTCGGAGTCGCGCTATCCATGACGTAAACGCAGCAAAGTAGTCTCCCCTTGGTATACTGTTGTGACACTGAAATATTCCGGCACCAAGGGCACTTATGGGAGCATAACGTCTACCAGAGAGGTTTTTCTTCAGCAAAGGGAATAGGAAAAAACCAAAGGGACTAAGGTCGGGAGAATAAGGTGGGTGTTCAAGCTGTACCATTTTTTCTTGCTCCAAGAAAGACTGCACAATTTTAGCTTTGTGAGCTGAGGCATTGTCATGAATCAGCTGGATGCCATTCAAAACTTTACTTAGGAGTTTTTTTTCTTGTAATTATTTTTGACTGCTTTGAGAACTTTGTCCTTGTAAATTTGGCCGTGATGGTTTTTGCCTGTTTGCATGGAATTTGTACCACAGGCCCACTGGAATTAAAGAAAAATGCATACAAAACCTTTTTAGCGCTTTTTGTTCATTTTGCAAGAACCAGTCGTGTCTGAATTTTACCCAACCCTTGTTTATTGTTTATCCGCCGCTGGGGCTCAAAATAATACACCCACGTTTCGTCTCCAGTGAGCAACTCAGAATTCTTTCTAGGATGACAATTTTCATATTTTTTAAGAAGATTTTTAGCACATTTTAAGAGTTTCGCCTTTTGTTCAGTTGACAGCAAATGAGGGACCCATCTAGCACAAAGCGTCTTTAATTTCAAACAGTTGGTCAAAGTGTGATGAGTTGTGCCTTCTGAGATGCCAAGACTATTAGCTATCTTAGAAACTGTATACCGCCCATCTTCACAGCATCAATGTACTTTGTTGCTGCAACAACAGGCCTGCCAGGATGGTTACGGTCTTTAATGTTAAGCTTGCCCCCCTTTAAATGTCTTAGCCCAACGAAAAAACTTTATAAATGTCACGGCATAACTGTCATGTACACGGCACAGTTCAGCATAGATCTCTTTTGCAGGTACTTTTATAGCAACCCTGGCTTTAATGTAAGCCCTAATTTCAATTTGTTCTTCACTTTTCACGATAGCATTGCAATATAGCCAATATACATGAGTGCGCATAATTCAACAATGGATATCTCCGTCAATTGTTATCGGATTAAACCGCTATTTTGCATGCACGTAGTTAGTGAAATCGCCTTGAAAGTTTTCAGTGCGGTAATGTAAGGCGGTTTCTACGGAATCGCATTCGTGACAGAATATATTGAATGCCCCTCGTATATGATTCTCATATGATACCTACCATGTGATACGTTTGTAATAGCACCAGGCGATGTAGTAGTATATACAACCTTTTATATCAGAAGTATATGAGTATCATATGAGAATCTTTTAAAAGTTTAAAAGAAATAAAAATCAATCACGACGATTATCATGATTATAGGAAGATATGTGTTTTATGAATGTATTCTCATTTGAAAATTATATGAAAAACCAATGTATATATGAAACATTTTATATACAAATTATATGTGACTTCTTTTATATAAACATCATATGATAATTATATCACTCGCATATGAGAATTCAATTGTACCTTTATTATGTATGCCAGCATTGGCTATGCAGTTAACATATCTCAATACTTGGCATTATAGCATTCTGATCAACTATGTGATTGTTTCTAAAAATAGAAACAGGAAATAACTACAAGGATTTAAAATAAATCTTGGCTGTTAACTGGATCATAATGTAGACCGTCACCTTGTTTATTTAATGCGTATTTAGGTCTACTGATTCAATGTGTGTTGACTCTTAAAATAGAAACAGGGTATGAATACAGATTTAAAAACATGTCTTTGCAAAGATCTGTTCAGAATTTAAGAATTAACAATGTACTCGTCAACATTGTATACAGTGTTAAATATGTAAATAATGCAATTCATAATTCATAGTCATTTACAATATGAAGCTATACATGCACAGATTCACGCACTGAAACCACTTTATTTTCTCATTTTGCTTGTTTTGGATTATACAGCTCTAATTATAAATAAAATTTAGTAATGACCGTCATCAAGAATCACTTTACTTGCATATATTCATATCTACTACCTAATTATAAGGAAAGATTCAATGGCTGGGTCGTACTAGGTGAATCGTCCCCATACATTATAATACGTTATGCAAATTTAGGCGACAAAACTATTCGTTATTTATATTAATATTAATGCTCTAATTAGAAAACGTAATCAACAAGAACCACTTTACTGGCATATATCTGCTATATAATTACAGGTATGGATTCAAGGTGATGGAGTCGTCCCTATACAGTATAAAACGTTATGAAAATTTAGGCGACACAGCTATTCTTTCTTGTTTTAGGTTGTCGATTGTTTTTTGAAAAGATACGACCAGCCCCATTAACAATTCAATTTAAAAGAAGGGCTCCATGTTTCTCATCTCTAATCTCAAATCATGTATCCGCCCCTGAAAAATAGTAAAAAATAACAATTATTCGAGATTACAAAGGTCTACTTGTATTAGCGTATTTGGGATGTGTTAAGGATTGTCTTCACCCCAAGAAGCCCAATGGTAACCTATCTATATTTCATATACATATGTGTTTTATTTTTATTCCAGATGGATGTTAAAATTTAGTGGACAGTTCCATAGCTGGCATAGGGTGTCGTCGGTAGTATTCAAAGTCTTAATATCTACTGACATCAACAAAGACAAAGTTGCCATTGGTAACATTGGTGAAAATGGTCTGTGTATATGTGTAATTCATATATTGCCTTTTTGTGGTATAGCAGCATTTTGTAACCGGAGGCCCCGGGTTCAATCCTCCGTGGTGCTACTGAGTTCCGTCGGTGTGTTCTTGGGCAAGACACTTTTCCTTAGCCTCGTCCGTCGGATGGGGACGTAGACCGGGCGGTCCCGTGTATCGGTCTATCAACCGAGCACGTTAAAGAACCATAGGAATCTATTCGATAATAAGAGTATGGCAGGTTCCCGGATTCCTATGTATCCTTCCCCTCTCTCTGGGGCGACTCTAAATAACCTGAACTGTGTTGATGAGCCGTTAAACAACATTCAATTCAACCCAGCATTTACACTGGGGAAAGGGTGGTATATATATTTGTAATACCTGTAGTGCTATTACGTGGTACAGGGGCTTTTAATAAAAAAAGAACCCTGTCATTTGCATTGGTAAAACAGGTGTGAGTACATTTGTAATACATGTATTGCATTTACGTGGTACAGCGCCTATAATTATATTGTAACCCCGTCATTTACATTGGTAAAAACGGTGTGAGCACATTTGTAGTACATATATTGCCTTTACGTGGTACAGCGGAGTTTAATACTAAGGCTCCCCGTCATTTACATTGGTGGAAAGGGTCGTGAGAATATACGTACACGCATTGCCTTCACGTACTAAGTCTGCACGTCATTTACTTTGTTGAAAAGGGTATGAGAATATGTGTATTACATGTATTGCTTCACGTGGTGCAGCGCATTTAATACTACTGTACTCCGTAATTTACATTGTTGAAACGGGTGTGTGTATATTTGGTATACATGCATTGCCTTCACGTGATACAGCGGCCTTTAATATTACGGTACCCCGTCACTTAAGACTCAGTTTTTAGCAACGTAAATTTACATTAGAAGAAAGGGTTTAATGTTAGATATTTTTCTTATTATTAAAATCTGATCAGTAGTTCATGAGAATAAGTAGCAGTGGAGCAGACCTATTCAAACTCTTTAGAAGATGTTTCAGTTAAAGTTTCATCAACTCTGTTTAATGATTGAAGAGGTGCTGCTTATTTTAAAATCAGATAACACCAAAAAGAGATACATATATAGATGTATGCACAAACAGTAATATTCAAACACAATTTCCTTTATATTATTCCTATAATTAACATTATTTCTTTGTCAAATGCAAGTTATGTAGAAAAACTAACGGGGCGCCGCGCGAGCTTTTAAACAATCAAGATTGCCGTTTGTCCCTTTAATAAAGTTTAAAGTTGTTAAAGTATTATCAATTAACATATTTAACTTTTAAACATCATATGAACATTTCTTGATAGTCCCGGAGAGAAACATATATTTAAAACCGCTACTAAGTTGTATGTCAATATAGATATCATTTGCATGACGTAGATACTACTTTTACCAATGAGTGACTGCACGGGAATATGAGGTAAATCTGAATTGTATAGCTGTACAAGTATTACCAGATAATTGATAAATACATTTACCTGTGGATTAATATACCTGTTCAAAGTTTTCTACGTCATCAAATAAAATCTTATTCTCGCTTTTCACAGATATTGCAATGTGTGAATTGTAAATATATATTGTTGTGTATTGATTTCGATTTAAATAAACATAAACATGGTCATGACACAAAACACGGCCGGAGAACTTTAACATCAATCAATAATCAGTGACGATACCGATTTGGAATCAGCTGTGTTCGTATGCTGGGAAAATATTTATAGACTGTATCCCCGAAAGGCTATACATTTATATTATTTGAATCATTAAAATAGATTTATGTAGCGACGTGTATGTGTGTCATAACTGAGACAAGTATGTTATCTTATAATTATATGAAGTACGTTATAGTCATTTAGATGAGGGTTTTCTTTGTGTGATTTACATGTATAGAAAAGCTTCTTTCTTCTAATTCAAAGTCTCTGTTCACTATGCTGTATACATTGCATTGTATTTTATGCAACGCTATGTATAAGTGACTTCATTTGTTTTAGTACTTTATGCACTCGTTTTTTAGAATAGAAACTGTCATTATCATTCATTTGCATGATAGCTATACAGATACAGATCACAAGTATTTTTAACGTAGACATTTATTAACATGAAGGATATATTAGAATCAAACTGCATCATTGTATTACTCTTGGCGACATAGCACATTGTAAGCCTTCATCATAGCTGTGGTGCACTAATGTATAAATAAAGGTCGCATGAAATCCTCTGTCAATTACCTACTATTAATTTAGAAATACAGGCCACATGCGGTCTTCTGTTCATTACCTACTATTTTACAAGTATTGGTCGCATGTAGCAAAAGTAAATTAACCAATAATTAAACATTTATTAATATGTTTTTCAACATATAATAAAACGTAACCCTGCTTATTAAATAGAACATTTACACATAGGCTTCATCATGGCGTAATACTGATTCTAACTAAGCATAGGTCAACACAACTCCGTTGTTACCGTATGCACGAAGAGTCGTAAATCGTATTAAGATCTCACTACACACTTAGCTCCCTTGCATGTGACTGTAGATGATTCTTACACCATAAAAAGTAGGGGTGTGTTCTTCGGTTTGAGATATTTTAATAATTGCCCATGGATATTTTCTTTTCTTGTTGCAGGTGAGAAAACAATAGTGTCAGATTGGATGAACAGCGATTAGACGACACTGACAGCAAAATGTGACACATTTGTGGGTGCTCAAAATGCGTATGAATTTAGGTGCAAACTGTTTAGTGAAAGCCGAAAAGAGTACCTTGACTGCCACCACTCACATTAAAAATAAACCAAACTGGGCTATGTACCAGATTTTGTGGATTTTTATGAGCAGCAGTAACTGTATTTTCCCAAAAAATACTTTTAGACTGTAAATACTTGATTCAGAATGGAAAATTGGACTTTACTGCCTATGGCCAACACAGTAAAATCGAAGTGTGTTTTGAGACCTTAAAGTGTAAAGTATGTCTAACGATTCAACAATGTCTCGCTTCATTCCATATCTAATTATATCATCCGGTGTTATATACCTCGCTACCATAAACACCCTTAGCTTCTCACATTGCAGTAAAATAGTTCCTCCTGTCTGTATACAACCAGACAATAGTGACAATAATTGCTGCCTTTCGTGAAACGTCAACTGCCTGCCTATTTATAGAAACATACATCCATTTCATGTAGAAAATGAAGGGTATAGAAACACATATCCACTTGATGATGACAATGGAGGGTATAAAACCATACATCCACTTAGTGTTGATATTGGATGGTAAAGAAACATACGTCCACTTGATCTTGATGTTGACAATGGAGGGTATAGAAACATGCATCCACTTGATGATGACAATGGAGGGTATAAAACCATACATCCACTTAGTCTTGATATTGGATGGTAAGGAAACATACGTCCACTTGATCTTGATGTTGACAATGGAGGGTATAGAAACATG
Source organism: Cyrtodaria siliqua (assembly GCA_037043455.1). Lineage (NCBI taxonomy): Eukaryota > Metazoa > Mollusca > Bivalvia > Adapedonta > Hiatellidae > Cyrtodaria > Cyrtodaria siliqua. Next base: position 83,672 of record JAWPHD010006612.1, on the reverse strand, counting down.
CATCCACTTGATGTTGACAATGGAGGGTATAGAAACATGCACCCACTTGATGTTGACATTGGCGGGTATAGAAACATGCACCCGATTGAAGTTGACATTGGAGGGTATAGAAACATGCATCAACTTGATGTTGACAATAGAGGGTATAGAAACATATACCTACTTGATGTTGACATTGGAGAGTACAGAAACATACATCCACTTGATGTTAGAGGGAATAGAAACATGCACCCAATTGATGTTAACATTGGAGGCTATAGAAACATACATCAACTTGATGTTGACAACAGAGGGTAAAGAAACATACACCCATTTGATATTGACAATGGAGTTTATTGAAACATACATCCATTTGATGTTGACATTGGAGAGTACAGAAACATACATCCACTTGATGTTAGAGGGAATAGAAACATGCACCCAATTGATGTTAACATTGGAGGCTATAGAAACATACATCAACTTGATGTTGACAACAGAGGGTAAAGAAACATACACCCATTTGATATTGACAATGGAGTTTATTGAAACATACATCCACTTGATGTTGACAATGGAGAGTATAGATACATACATCAACTTGATGTTGACAACAGAGGGTAAAGAAACATACACCCATTTGATATTGACAATGGAGTTTATTGAAACATACATCCACTTGATGTTGACAATGGAGAGTATAGAAACAAACATCCACTTGATGTTGACAATGGAGAGTATAGAAACATACATCCATTTGATGTTGACAATGGAGAGTATAGAAACATACATCCACTTGATGTTGATAATGGAGGGTATATAAACATACTTCAACTTGAAGTTGACAATGGAGGGTATAGAAACATACATCCACTTGATGTTGACAATGGAGAGTATAGTAACATACATCCACTTGATGTTGACAATGGAGAGTATAGAAACATACATCCACTTGATGTTGATAATGGAGGGTATATAAACATACTTCAACTTGAAGTTGACAATGGTGGGTATAGAAACATACATCCACTTGATGTTGACATTAGAGCGTATAGAAACATACATCCACGAGATGTTGACAATGGAGGGTATAGAAACATACATCCACTTGATGTTGACATTAGAGCGTATAGAAACATACATCCACGAGATGTTGACAATGGAGGGTATAGAAACATACATCCACTTGATGTTGCAATTGGAGAATATAGAAACATACATCCACTTGATGATGACCATGGAGGGTATAGAAACATACATCCACTTGCTGTTGACAAAGGAGGGTATATTAACATACATCCACTTGGTGTTGGCAATGGTGGGTATAGAAACATACATCCACTTGATGTTGACATTAGAGCGTATAGAAACATACATCCACGAGATGTTGACAATGGAGGGTATAGAAACATACATCCACTTGATGTTGCAATTGGAGAATATAGAAACATACATCCACTTGATGATGACCATGGAGGGTATAGAAACATACATCCACTTGCTGTTGACAAAGGAGGGTATATTAACATACATCCACTTGGTGTTGGCAATGGTGGGTATAGAAACATACATCCACTTGATGTTGACATTAGAGCGTATAGAAACATACATCCACGAGATGTTGACAATGGAGGGTATATAAACATTCATCCACTTGAAGTTGACAATGGTGAGTATACATCCACTAGATGAGGACAATGGAGGGTATATAAACATACATCCACTTGATGTTGATAATGGAGAGTATAAATACATTCACTTGATGTTGACATTGGAGGGTATAGAAACATACACCCACTTGATGTTGACATTGGAGAGTATAGAAACATACATCCACTTGATGTTGACAATGGAGGGTATAGAATCATATAACCTCTTTATGTTGACATTAGAGAGTATAGAAACATACAACCACTTGATGTTGACACGGGAAGGTATGGAAACATACATCCATTTGATGTTGACACGGGAGGTTATAGAAACATACATCTACTTGATGATGAAAATGAAGTGTATAGAAACATACATCCACTTGATGTTGACAATGGAGAGTATAGTAACATACATCCACTTGATGATGAAAATGGAGAGTATAGAAACATACATCCACTAGATGTTGACAATGGAGAGTATAGAAACATACATCCACTTGATGTTGACAATGGAGAGTATAGAAACATACATCTACTTGATGATGAAAATGGAGAGTATAGAAACATACATCCACTTGATGTTGACAATGGAGGGTATAGAAACATACATCCACTAGATGTTGACAATGGAGGGTATAGAAACATACATCCACTTGATGTTGACAATGGAGAGTATAGAAACATACATCTACTTGATGATGAAAATGGAGAGTATAGAAACATACATCCACTTGATGTTGACAATGGAGGGTATAGAAACATACATCCACTAGATGTTGACAATGGAGGGTATAGAAACATACATCCACTTGATGTTGACAATGGAGAGTATAGAAACATACATCTACTTGATGATGAAAATGGAGAGTATAGAAACATACATCCACTTGATGTTGACAATGGAGGGTATAGAAACATACATCCACTAGATGTTGACAATGGAGGGTATAGAAACATACATCCACTTGATGTTGACAATGGAGAGTATAGTAACATACATCCACTTGATGTTGACAATGGTGGGTATAGAAACATACACCTACTTGATGTTGACAATAGAGAGTATAGAAACATACATCCACTTGATGTTGACAATAGAGGGTATAGAAACATACATCCACTAGATGTTGACAATGGAGGGTATAGAAACATACATCCACTTGATGTTGACAATGGAGAGTATAGTAACATACATCCACTTGATGTTGACAATGGTGGGTATAGAAACATACATCCACTTGATGTTGACAATGGAGAGTATAGAAACATACATCCACTTGATGTTGACAATGGAGGGTATAGAAACATACATCCACTTGATGTTGACAATGGAGAGTATAGTAACATACATCCACTTGATGTTGACAATGGAGGGTATAGAAACATACATCCACTTGATGTTGACAATGGAGAGTATAGTAACATACATCCACTTGATGTTGACAATGGTGGGTATAGAAACATACATCCACTTGATGTTGACAATGGAGAGTATAGAAACATACATCCACTTGATGTTGACAATGGAGGGTATAGAAACATACATCCACTTGATGTTGACAATGGAGAGTATAGTAACATACATCCACTTGATGTTGACAATGGTGGGTATAGAAACATACACCTACTTGATGTTGACAATAGAGAGTATAGAAACATACATCCACTTGATGTTGACAATAGAGGGTATAGAAACATACATCCACTAGATGTTGACAATGGAGGGTATAGAAACATACATCCACTTGATGTTAACAATGGAGAGTATAGTAACATACATCCACTTGATGTTGACAATGGTGGGTATAGAAACATACATCCACTTGATGTTGACAATGGAGAGTATAGAAACATACATCTACTTGATGATGAAAATGAAGTGTATAGAAACATACATCCACTTGATGTTGACCTTAGAGAGTATAGAAACATCCATCCATTTGATGTTGACAATGGAGGGTATAGAAATATACATCCACTTGATGTTGACATTGGAGAGTATAGAAACATAAGTCCACTTGATGCTGACATTGGGGCTTAGAGAAACATACATCAACTTGATGTTGACAATGGAGGGTATAGAAACATACATCCACTAGATGTTGACAATGGAGGGTATAGAAACATACATCCACTTGATGTTGACAATGGAGAGTATAGTAACATACATCCACTTGATGTTGACAATGGTGGGTATAGAAACATACACCTACTTGATGTTGACAATAGAGAGTATAGAAACATACATCCACTTGATGTTGACAATGGAGAGTATAGTAACATACATCCACTAGATGTTGACAATGGAGGGTATAGAAACATACATCCACTAGATGTTGACAATGGAGGGTATAGAAACATACATCCACTTGATGTTGACATTGGAGGGTATAGAAACATACATCCACTAGATGTTGACAATGGAGAGTATAGTAACATACATCCACTAGATGTTGACAATGGAGGGTATAGAAACATACATCCACTAGATGTTGACAATGGAGGGTATAGAAACATACATCCACTTGATGTTGACATTGGAGGGTATAGAAACATACATCCACTTGATGTTGACAATGGAGAGTATAGAAACATACATCTACTTGATGATGAAAATGAAGTGTATAGAAACATACATCCACTTGATGTTGACCTTAGAGAGTATAGAAACATCCATCCATTTGATGTTGACAATGGAGGGTATAGAAATATACATCCACTTGATGTTGACATTGGAGAGTATAGAAACATAAGTCCACTTGATGCTGACATTGGGGCTTAGAGAAACATACATCAACTTGATGTTGCCAATGGTGAGTATAGAAACATAGATCCTTTTTATGTTGACATTGGGTGTATAGAAACATACATCAACTTGATGTTGACATTGATGGGTATATAAACATAGATCCTTTTTATGTTGACATTGTGTGTATAGAAACATACATCCACTAGATGTTGACAATGGTGGGTATAGAAACATAGATCCTTTTTATGTTGACATTGGGTGTATAGAAACATACATCAACTTGATGTTGACAATGGTGGGTATAGAAACATAGAACCTTTTTATGTTGACATTGTGTGTATAGAAACATACATCCACTTGATGTTGACAATGGTGGGTATAGAAACATAGATCCTTTTTATGTTGACATTGTGTGTATAGAAACATACATCAACTTGATGTTGACATTGGTGGGTATAGAAACATAGATCCTTTTTATGTTGACATTGTGTGTATAGAAACATACATCCACTTAATGTTGACAGTGGTGGGTATAGAAACATAGATCCTTTTTATGTTGACATTGTATGTATAGAAACATACATCAACTTGATGTCGACAATGGTGGGTATAGAAACATAGATCCTTTTTATGTTGACATTGTGTGTATAGAAACATACATCCACTTGATGTTGACAATGGTGGGTATAGAAACATAGATATTTTTTATGTTGACATTGTGTGTATAGAAACATACATCAACTTGATGTTGACATTGGTGGGTATAGAAACATAGATCCTTTTTATGTGGACATTGTGTGTATAGAAACATACATCAACTTGATGTTGACAATGGTGGGTATAGAAACATAGATCCTTTTTATGTTGACATTGTGAGTATAGAAACATACATCCACTTGATGTTGACAATGGTGGGTATAGAAACATAGATCCTTTTTATGTTGACATTGTGTGTATAGAAACATACATCAACTTGATGTTGACATTGGTGGGTATAGAAACATAGATCCTTTTTATGTTGGCATTGTGTGTATAGAAACATACATCCACTTGATGTTGACAATGGTGGGTATAGAAACATAGATCCTTTTTATGTTGACATTGTGTGTATAGAAACATACATCCACTTGATGTTGACATTGGTGGGTATATAAACATAGATCTTTTTTATGTTGACATTGTGTGTATAGAAACATACATCCACTTGATGTTGACATTGGGTGAATAGAAACATACATCGACTTGATGTTGACATTGGGTGAATAGAAACATACATCCACCTGATGTTGACATTGGGTGTATAGAAACATACATCCACTTGATGTTGAAATTGGGTGAATAGAAACATACATCGACTTGATGTTGACATTGGGTGAATAGAAACATACATCCACCTGATGTTGACATTGGGTGTATAGAAACATACATCCACTTGATGTTGACATTGGGTGAATAGAAACATACATCCACCTGATGTTGACATTGGGTGTATAGAAACATACATCCACCTGATGTTGACATTGGGTGTATAGAAACATACATCCACCTGATGTTGACATTGGGTGTATAGAAACATACATCCACTTGATGTTGACATTGGGTGTATAGAAACATACATCCACTTGATGTTGACATTGGGTGAATAGAAACATACATCCACTTGATGTTGACATTGGGTGTATAGAAACATACATCCACTTGATGTTGACATTGGGTGAATAGAAACATACATCCACTTGATGTTGACATTGGGTGTATAGAAACATACATCCACTTGATGTTGACATTGGGTGTATAGAAACATACATCCACTTGATGTTGACATTGGGTGTAAAGAAACATACATCCACTTGATGTTGACATTGGGTGTATAGAAACATACATCCACTTGATGTTGACATTGGAGGGTATAGAAACATACATCCACTTGATGTTGACATTGGAGGGTATAGAAACATACATCGACTTGATGTTGACATTGGCGGGTATAGAAACATACATCCACTTGATGTTGACATTGGAGGGTATAGAAACATACATTCTCTTGATGTTGACATTGGGTGTATAGAAACATACATCCACTTGATGTTGACATTGGAGGGTATAGAAACATACATCCACTTGATGTTGACATTGGAGGGTATAGAAACATACATCCACTTGATGTTGACATTGGAGGTTATAGAAACATACATCCACTAGATGTTGACAATGGAGAGTATAGAAACATACATCCACTTGATGTTGCCAATGGAGGGTATAGAAACATACATCCACTTGATGTTGACATTGCGTGACTTCTTGTTGGTGTTATGAAGTTGGACTGAAACACAATATTTTCTCATGCACACAATTACATAACTGTGGAATTTTAAATCACATCTATTTATTTAAGGCTAGAAGGCTTCGCGAAGTAACCGATTTTTCCGAAGTTCACGTTATTATATTTTAATACCTTTTTGATAGCACAATAATAACAATTACAGTTTACTAGTTCAAAATAGTGGGGATATATTTGTTTCTGCAACAAAAACATGCATAAATACCAAATACCAACATTTTGGAGAAAAATTGGTCTATCATAGTATTTTAAAACTACAAAATACATGGTCAACATCAATTAGATTAAATCGTCTAGAGTGCCTTTAACGTGTATTTCATTTCGAGTGTACACTCTATCGAATCAATTGTTTAAATACATTACCAATAAGCTAAATACAATATACTGATAACCTAAATAAATTATAACAATAACCTAAATACAGTATATCAATAACATCAACATATTATATCAATAACTTAAATGAATTATACAAATAAGCTAAATACGTTATATCAATAACCTAAATGCATTATACAAATAACATAAATACATTAAACCAATAACTTAAATACATTATACCGAAAACCTAAATACGTTATACCAATAACATAAATACATAATACCAATAACCTAAATACATTATATCAATAACCTAAATGCATTATACAAATAACATAAATACATTATACAAATAACGTAAATACATTATACCGATAACCTAAATACATTAAATCAATATAACGTAAATACAGTATATCAATAACCTAAATTTATTATACCAATAACCAAAACACATTATACCAATAACCTAAATACATTAAACCACTAACATAAATACATTATACACTAACCTAAATACATCATACCATTAACATAAATACAGTATATCAATCACTTAACTACATTATACCAATAACCTACATACATTATACAATAACCTAAATACATCGTACCAATAACCTAAATACATTATACAATTAACCTCAATACAGTGTACCAGTAACATAAATGCATTATACCAGTAACCTAAATACAGTATATCAATAACATAATTACATTAAAACAATAACCTAAATGCATTATACCAATAGCCTAAATACATTATACAACACCTAAATACATCATACTAATAACCTAAATACATTATACCAATAACCTAAAAACATTATATCAATAGCCTAAATATATAATATCAATATCCTAAATATATTATACCAATAGCCTTAAGCCTAAATACTTTATACAAATAACCTAAATACATTAAATCACTAACCTAAATACAGTATATCAATAACATAAATACATTATACAATAACATAAATGCATCATACTAATACTCTAAATACATTATACCAATAACCTAAATACAATATATCAATAACCTAAATATTATATCAATAAATACGTCATTCAATTACCTAAACACATCATACCAATAACATAAATACATTATACCAATAACCTAAATACAGTATAACAATAACCTAATTGCATTATACTAATAACCTAAATGCATTATATCAATAACCTAATTGCATTATATTAATTGCAATTTGTTGGCGTAAATTCTTCTTTCCTTCACATAACTCAACGTATTGACTGATTTACAATTTGTTGTTTCTATAAATAGAATCAGGATATGACTTGGAATTTAAAAATAGATCTTTGGAAAATCTATATATTGTTACAGTCAGTACATGTATAGATACATTGAGAGAGACAGAGAGGGGTGGGATAGAGAGCTTTAATAGACAACTATGATATACAAGAGAAGTGTATTTCGGTTTTAAACGAGGAGACAGCTAGCGATGACTTACTAATTAAACCACAAACAGGTGACTATAAACGTAAGATATGCATATACACTCAAGAGATATGAAAACGCAACACGGGAATTTCCGCTATATATTGTATATACTGCACACTTAATTGCACACAATATTACAAAGAAATCCCAAGATGTTTTGTAAAAAAAAAAGTTGCAGTTAATTAGAGAAAGGACACAACTGTGATGTTGTAGACGTTTTAATCACACTACCCCTTGTAACAAGAACTTCATAAATGTTGAAGTTGCTCTTTGAAAAACTTAGCTAGTTCAGTACTGCTTTTAACGTAAATAGTTTGCAAAGTTTTGCATCCTAAGTTTGCTAACATGCTTGAGCCAAACGCGTACTCTGTCAATAATGAAACTTTGAAGGAATAATATCTGCTGTATTATTTGTTGTTTTAGTATTTTTTCCAAAAGGAAAGGTCTTACGTAGCCATGTGACATTCGATTAAAAGCAGCATATTGTACATACAATATATAGCGAAAATTCCCGTGCTGCGTTTTCATATCTCTTGAGTGTATATAATTGTAAACATGTGTTATCGGAATGTGTTAGTAGACGAATAAAGAACGCGAAGTAGAAGGACTTTGTTATTAACCCCAGGTGTAATTTGTACCTGTCCGTACAGTCCAAAACATGTGTACTATAATTACATCGAGTACAGAAGGGAAGCAGACGACTTCCACCACCGCAATAACGAGACTGCTCTCTGTGCATATGTACGACAATAGATATGGAAAATGGGAATGGGAATGGTCCTTTAGAAACCACAGAACCCAAATGTAATATTACCGTAGGTCCGAACTGTACCTGTACCACACAATAAATTGAAAGGGTCAAACAACAACAAAAGCTGCCTTATAAACACTAACACTGCCAAGACAATCATGTTGAATCAAAGCGGCTACTTACAAAGTCAATACTATCAATACTAATAGTATGTGTAGAACTGCTGTAGTTCTTAAATCCGTTTTCGAAATTCGTTAGGTTACGTAATTGATACACAATACGGAGTTCAACATTCGAGCTTAGCATTGGGCTCGACATTTGAGCTCAGCAGTCCGACTCCGTTCTGAGATTTAATGTTAAATTTAGGGGATGGGATTAAATAACACACTCGTATTTGTTACTTTACACATTTTGTCACATAACAGTAATATAATTCTTACATGATTCTCATATGATATCTTTCGTTATGATATGTATAGTGAACAAAAAAAGAAACGTCCGACTGTTTTGCTGGTATTTCCATAGGCCAGATTTTGAGGGCGAATAAAAGCGTTTTAATAAAACAATGTTTGATGTTGATAAGCACATTTAAGTGAGTACTAAATATCCCATTATACAGTTTGAAATTTGCCAATCAATAATATTTTATGGATGATATTGTTGATAATCAAAAGCTGCCATTTGTTTTATGTCTTCTTGTGATTTTTTGGTAAGGAACATATCGTGAATATTGTCTCGGAAAAATTTTGGTAATTTTCGTAGATTTAATTTGTTTTTATGGCCAAAATGCATGTTTCAAGAAAAAGGGGGCTAACTCCCCTGCATACTGAACGTTTCAAAAACATCTTTGTTTGGAATATTGTTGGCTGTCTGTCTAATTATTTTTAAAACATCATTTGTTCCTGTTTTGGTGTCTAGACAATCAGCATCAACATCAGTGGACGTTTCTTTTTTTGTTCAGTATATGTAAAACGCGAAGCAGATGAGTATTATATTCAACCGTTTATATCAGAAGTATATAAGTATCATATGAGAATCATATAAAAGCTAAAAACAAATCATGAAGAGTATTGGGAAATATGTGACTGTTTTAAAAATGAAACTTTTATTAATTTATTCTCATATGAAAATTATATGAAATCCGCGTGTATGTATCAAATGTTCTATATGCAAATCATGTGTGGCTCCTTTTAGATAAGATTCATATTTGTATTATACAGTGTATATGGCAACATTGCTTATGTACATGCACTCAACATATCTCCATATAACTCCCCTGTATACTTCTTTGTTTGGAATATTGTTGGCTGTCTATCTAATTATTTTTAAAACATCATTAATGTTTTTCCTGTTTTGCTGTCTAGACAATCAGCATCAACATCAGTGGACGTTTGTTTTCAGTATATGTAAAAAGCGAGGCAGATGAGTATTATATTCAACCGTTTATATCAGAAGTATACAAGCAAAGTTTTACGCAAGCGTAAAATAGCTGCCGAGAGGAAATAGCATATATCTGGGTAGGGACTGGAAACGTAAGTTTAACATAATAACATATCAAGTCACGGGTGTTAAAACAATATTGAAAAAAATAATGTTGACGTAAACATGCCACGACCGTTTTTTTTTCTTACCAGACACATTCTTCCTGAGTTTTACCAACAGTTGTTCCTATCAAACATTTTGAATCAAGGTGGGCAACCTCGCTTCTCTCTGTTCAAATACCTTGATTCGCCTTACATACTGATTACAATTCAACTTTGGAGTACGACGTGCTAGAAGTACACATCAGCACAGAAATACAGGTGTTCACATGTAAAGGATGCGTGTGCCTTAGCGTGTGCATTACAACAGACGTCTCACTGCTACCATGTGTAATTATAAGATTGCGTTATCAAAGTGAAAAACTCAAAGAAACTGTTCATTGCTACCTTACCATTACATTTGCAATTATGAAAACCATATAGGCGGCGAATAAAACCATCGACTAGTGTATAACACGGCGGTATTTACTAAAATACCGCATTATAAATGGTTATTATTCCATAAAAAGGTATTATTCCATTAAAACAAAGATTTGCACTTATTCCATTCCAATACTTGCGTTTCATTCAGTTTCATTATGCTCCGTAAAATATCCCGGACGTGAAGATCCCGGAAATATTGCCGCATTCTACACTTTAGTAGACTGCTCTTCGAAAACGTCATTTGAGGCATTAAAACGGCAAGCTTTGAACATTGAAAAATACGTGTTTATATCATTCAAGTTTTTTAGACGGGTTCCCTAGGAATTGAATTTATATTGCATGCTTATTGTCGGCTACATGATTCACAGTCTGTTAACCATAGACATATTCTAAAGCCATATAAGAGTCAGCTGCCTTCGGCAGCTGAATACGTATCATATGAGAATCATATAAAAGCTAAAAACAAATAATGAAGAGTATAGGAAAATATGTGACTGTTTTAAAAATGAAACTTTTATTAATTTATTCTCATATGAAAATTATATGAAATCCGCGTGTATGTATCAAATGTTCTATATGCAAATCATGTGTGGCTCCTTTTAGATAATATTCATATTTGTATTATACAGTGTATATGGCAACATTGCTTATGTACATGCACTCAACATATCTCCATATTTCGTTTTCTCTGGATTATAACGTTCTGATAAAATATGTGTTGTTTCTAAAAATAGAAACATGAAATAACAACAAGGATTTATAAATAAAACTTGGTTGTTGACTGGATTACAATGTAGACCTTCACCTTGTTTATGTAATGCGTATTTAGGCATACCGAATATGGGTTGGCTCTTAAAATAGAAACTGGGTATGCATACAGGGATTTAAAAATAGATCTCTGCAAATATCTACCCAGAAGTTATGAATAGCGTGTAATCGGTCAACATTATATAGTGTTAAATAAATAGTGTAATTCATAATTCATAGTGGCATTTAGAGTATGAAGTATGCATGCGCAGATTCACACACTGTGATCACTTGTAATAATTAGTTTCTCATTTTGGATTATACATATCTAGTTAGAAAACTAATTTAGTAATCAACCGTATACAAGAACCGTTTTTACTGGCGCATAATTACAGGATTCAATGGAGGGGGCGCTAATAGGTTATGAATATTCAAGTGACAACGCTCTGCTTTCTCTTTGTTTATGGTTGTCCATTGCCTTTGAAAATAATTCCTCCCCAACCCCCACCCCAGTCCCCATTAAAAACGAAATTTAAAAGTTGCGCCCCCACTAAAATCATGTATCTCCTCACTAAGTTCAAATCCAGTATCCGTCCCTGAATACTAGTAAAACATTTTTCCAGATAACGAAGATATACATACATATATAAGCGTATTTAGCAGGTATTAAGGATTTTCTTCACGCAAAGTCGCCCCATGGTAACCTGTCCATATTTACTATGCTGATGTGTATTATTTGTATTCCAGATGAGTGTTAAATTTAGTGGGCAGTGCCACAACATGCTCTTATGTTTGAGATTTAAAAGGCGCGACATATATCGCATGAAACATTTATTATAACATGTTGGACCGCTTAAATACGCATTCAGCATTCATTTAATATTTGCTGTATCGTTCATCAATCCGTATATTACAACATTTCTTCTGAATTGTTCTTATATTAGTTATTATTATATTAGATGGGTGTTATTGTAGTGGACAGTTCCGTAGCTGGTCTAGGGGGCTGTCCATACCCCAAGGGAACCATTGACAATGTTTCTACTGAAGATGCTGTCTACATGCTTCATGGTCTTAATATTAAAATGACGAGATATCATGAGGCATTATACCAATAACCTAAATACATTATGCAAATAACCTAAATACATTATACCAATAACTTAAATACAGCATACCAAAAACCTAAATACATTATAATAACCTAAATACATTATACCAATAACCAAAATACATTATACCAATAACTTAAATACATTATACCAACAATCTAAATATATTATACCAATAGTCTAAATGCATTATACCATTAACCTAAATACATTATAATAATGACCTATATACATTATTTATACCAATAACCTAAATACATTAGACAAATAACCTAATTACATTATACCAATAAACTAAATTCATTATGTCAATAACATATTAATTACATTATATCAATAACATAAATACATTATATCAATAACTTAAATACATTATACCAATAAGATAAATACATTATACCAATAACCTAAATACATTATATCGATAACCTAAATACATTATACCAATAACATAAATACATTATACCAATAACCTAAATACATTATACCAATAACATAAATACATTATACCAATAACCTAAATACATTATACCAATAACCTAAATACATTATACCAATAACATAAATGCATTATACCAATAGCCTAAATACATTAATTATACCAAAACCCTAAATACATTATACCAATAGTCAAAATGCATTATACCATTAACATAAATACATTAATTATAACAATAAACTAAATACACTATACTAATAACCTATATATATTATTTATCCCAATAACCTTAATACATTATGCCAATAGCCTAACACATTATACCAATACCTAATTACATTACACCAATACCTAAAGACAATATACCAATAACCTAAACCTAGACATTAAACTTGTACATCATTAAAATGTCCTGTAGTTTGTGATAAGTCTGCAACTTTATTTTGTTTGTCTAGTGCTATAATTCAGATGCGCAGCCAGACCTGAAACGAATTGGAAGTAGAAAATGTTATTTGGGTGGCGAAGCCGCGAATCTTCTAGTATAATACCAATAACCTAAACGTTTGTCTAGTTAGATAATCCAGATGCGTAGTCAGACCTCCAACGAAGTGGAAGCCCAACATGTTATTTGAGTGACGAACCTGCGAATCTTCTAGTGGGTCCAGGGGCAAACCCCAACTGGATTTTCATGGATCGTAGACACTTAAATGCTTAATATCGATCTCCGTTACTTCAGGGCACTATCAAAGTAAAACCCTATATCCGACAAACTGACGTGGAAGCTTAGGCTACGTGACTGTAATAGGCACGGACATGTTCTCGGATTAGGATATGTACAGAATTATTAACTTATAACTTATATATTTACATATTGTACAGTAGGATGAACATCCATCTAAAATCTCATTTAAAAATATGACATACTATCAATGTAATTAAAAAGTTTATGACTCATAAATGGCCTGTATATCTGCTATTAAACGTAAAGGAAGTGAAACAACGAATTTAAACATACATGTTTGAGGACTATTGGTCAACCATTTTTTGAAGAAAAAAAATCAAAATGGATGGGGTATGATTAATTGAAAGATTCATCCAAATGCATATTATAGGCATGAACATTGTCAATGATATAATAGATGACATTAATGCAACACTATTGATGTGAACATAATATCAGAAACATTATTTATTTGGCAGAAAGAGTGCCCTTTATATTCGAAAAGATTGATGTAATTTTACTCTAAGATGTTTTGTTTTTAATGTTAAATAAATTTGTCCATAAAATTGTCCATTTATCTTAAAATGGCACACGAGACATCATTTACAAGTAAAATAAGCAATGTTATCACATCATCAAAAATTCGAAGTACATGAAGATTTTCTTTATACACCATGTGCCTTCAACACACGCACAAGATACACATGAAAAGCATGCAGGTGAATTGTAAATTGAAACATGTTATATGGTGAAACATTCGGATAAACAGGTAATTTGATCCTATTCATATGTTATTATTTAGTTTGCGCTGTTTTTATAGGAATATAATAATAAATTACTCTTGTGTTGCCATGTTTCTATCACAACAGTCACTCAGTTGTGTTTATTACATCCAAAAATATAGTTGCCATTTATAATAGTTTGACAATTAAATCCCGTCAGTGCCACCATACTATAGCATTGAGATTATTTTGAAAGTACATGCCATTGAAAGAATAGCTTGTTTTTTATACAATGATAGACTTTGAAATGTGGATGATGTGATAACATGCCGTATTTAATTTAGAAATGATGTCTCGTGTGCCATTTTTAGATAAATGGACAATTCTATGGACAAATTTATTTAACATAAAAACAAAACATCTTAGAGTAAAACTGCATCGAACTTTTCGAATATAAAGGGCACTATTTCTGCCAAATAAATATTGTTTCTGATATTATGTTCACATCAATAGTGTTGCATTAATGTCACCTATACTCGGTAAAAAAAGTTTTGGACCAGGAATTTAATCCCAATTGTTTGCATGGTATATCATACGATACGTTCAGACATCTTAACTATTTATCATTATTTGAAATCATACTTTATAAAATGAATGCTAGTCAAGTCAAATTTTGTTTAAGGTGACGCATTATTTGTAGGGCGAATGCATTAATTTACAGCCGCGTAACGTAACATCATAATTTCTCTTACAAATTGCCGCCGCATATAAGGTAAATTGACAACATTAAAGTGAAACTATGTAACACTACAGCCTTGCCACTGTATTTAACCTAACAGTTACAAATGTAACACACTTGTATTCGAATACACCCCTCTTATAACTGATCAGGCAATGGGAGTTTTCTAATACTGTCCGTTAGTTGTTGGTTAATCATCTGAACACCTGTTTTGTTTACCTGTTCTAAACTATGGATTCTCTGAATTAAGAGGTATTTGCCATCTTAGTGGAGACCATTCGCTGAAAGGTCTTGTGGGTAATTTATGCATACAATGAGGTAATCACCATGGCATTAACCTGTAGCTACACAGGTCAATATCCATATGTGAGGCATGACTAACTGCCGAAAAGCAATATAGCTTCAAGTATAATACTGAGCGCACGGAGAGAGAGCACAGCGTCTGGGTCCGGTGGTTAAAGAGTGGAGAGTCAGTCTATCTTGTAAGATGGATTCCCGCAGTCTAAGACAAGGTGTGGGATAAGTTAAACTATACTATGTAAACCAGTATATTAGTGCAGTCATCGTTACATACTAATAAGAAGATTTGAACATTTGAAAGTTTCTAAATACTATTTTACTTTGTGAACCTAAGACATTTAATAATAGGGAATATTTAATTAAGTAATCAACAAATGGAAGTACTGAAAACCACTATACTAAACGGATATGCATATATATATAACAGGATGTTCATAGCGTATTATGAATGTGTAATTATTCGGACTGTTTTATATGTACCAAGCATAGCATACGACCCCGTAGTGCTACAACTATCACGTCGTAGGTGTGTTATGTGATAAACAGAATCTTACATTCGTGACTGTGTATTGTTGACTTTAATAAACTCGTTGAAAAAAAACACGTTTATTAAAAGCAATAATACACAGTCACGAATGTAAGCCTCTATGTATTGGCTTTACGTGCATGTTTAGAAAGTAGTTTGCTTTAATACTGTAAAGGGGGTTATTTGGGAAGAACACAAACAATTGGAAAAAGTAGAAGACTTGATTTGTTATCTGTTCATGATAGATAATATAACATGAACCACCTCTCACGTCCCCTAGCACCGACTTCAGCTGTATTCCTTTTTGAAGCCATAGTGATTTGTCTCGATGATATATCAGTAAGCAATAACACTAATTCGTAGCGATGGGAGACATTGTGCGACAGAAACACTCCACTGTGTACTCAAAACGAACGCTAGTGTAAATGTCAATACATACAGTACAGGGGTTCCGCCTGAATCAAGACCACAAACAAGACATTGTGCGGCAGAAACACTCCGCTGTTTACACAAAACGAACGCTAGTATAAATGTCAATACATACAGTACAAGGGTTCCGTCTGAATCAAGAACACAAACAAGACATTGTGCGGCAGAAACACTCCACACAAAGAACGCTAGTGTAAATGTCAATACATACAGTACAACGGGTTCCGTCTGAATCAAGACCACAAACACGAAAAGAAAGGAGCAGATTCGATTTGATTGAAACTGTTCATGAGAGGTAATATAACATATAAACATGTAATATAAATATGTTTTATTCTAAATAGTTAACACAATACAATGACAGGTAATACGAAACGAAACAACATAAACAAATATATATATGGAGAAGATGGTATCAATATTTTCATATCCTTAAATCATCTATTTTATACACACAGTCTTTCAATATGTAATACAAAATATTTGTAAGCCTACGTGAGATTAAAATTCACATTCCATGAACATTGCATCTTTTTAAGTATTTGTAATTTATTTTATTTTACATTTCTATTTTACGTATTATTTATAATATAAAATTCAAAGCTGTATTTTATGTTAAAATCATAGAGGTAATGGACTCGATGATCTCAAATGGTCAGTAAGTGAGACATGCATGATGATGTGTATGGTGATATGTATGGTGATACGTATGTCGATCAGTATGGTGATAAGTATGGTGATATGTATGGTGATATATATGGTGATATGTATGTTGGTATGTTACATGATATGTATAGTGGTATGTATGATGGTATGTATGGTGGTTATGAATGGTGGTTATGTATGGTAATATGTATGGTGATATGTATAGTGGTATGTATGGTGGTATGTATGGTGATATGTGTGATATGTATGGTGACATGTATGGTGATATGTGTGATATGTATGGTGATATGTATGGCGCTATGTATGGTGATATGTATAGTGGTATGTATGGTGGTATGTATGGTGGTATGTATGGTGGTTATGTATGGTGATATGTATGGTGATATGTATGGTGATATGTGTGACATGTATGGTGATACGTATGTCGATGTGTATGATGATATGTATGGTGGTTATGTATGGTGATATGTATAGTGGTATGTATGGTGATATGTATGATGATATGTATGGCGATATGTATGGTGGTATGTATGGCGATATATATGGCGCTATGTATGGTGGTTATGTATGGTGATACGTATGGTGATATGTATGGTGACATGTATGGTGATACGTATGTCGATGTGTATGGTGATATGTATGATGATATGTGTGACATGTATGGTGATACGTATGTCGATGTGTATGGTGATATGTATGATGATATGTATGGTGGTATGTATGGTGATATGTGTGACATGTATGGTGATACGTATGTCGATGTGTATGGTGATATGTATGATGATATGTATGGCGATGTGTATGGTGATATGTATAGTGGTATGTATGGCGATATGTATGGTGATATGTATAGTGGTATGTATGGCGATATGTATGGCGCTATGTATGGTTATATGTATGGTGATATGTATGGTGGTATGTATGGTGATATGTATGGCGATATGTATGGTGGTATGTATGGTGATATGTGTGACATGTATGGTGATACGTATGTCGATGTGTATGGTGATATTATAGTGGTATGTATGGTGATATGTATGGTGATATGTATGGCGATATGTACGGTGATATGTATAGTGGTATGTATGGCGCTATGTATGGTGATATGTATAGTGGTATGTATGGCGCTATGTATGGTGATATGTATAGTGGTATGTATGGCGCTATGTATGGTGATATGTATAGTGGTATGTTTGGCGATATGTATGGCGCTATGTATAGTGATATGTATAGTGATATGTATAGTGGTATGTTTGGCGATATGTATGGTGATATGTATAGTGGTATGTATGGCGCTATGTATGGTGATATGTATAGTGGTATGTTTGGCGATATGTATGGCGCTATGTATAGTGATATGTATAGTGATATGTATAGTGGTATGTTTGGCGCTATGTATGGTGATATGTATAGTGGTATGTATGGCGCTATGTATGGTTATATGTATAGTGATATGTATAGTGGTATGTTTGGCGATATGTATGGTGGTATGTATGGTGATATGTATAGTGGTATGTTTGGCGATATGTATGGCGCTATGTATGGTTATATGTATAGTGATATGTATAGTGGTATGTTTGCCGATATGTATGGTGGTATGTATGGTGATATGTGTGACATGTATGGTGATACGTATGTCGATGCGTATGGTGGTATGTATGGTGATATGTGTGACATGTATGGTGATACGTATGTCGATGTGTATGGTGATATGTATGATGATATGTATGGTGGTATGTATGGTGATATGTGTGACATGTATGGTGATACGTATGTCGATGTGTATGGCGATATGTATGGTGATATGTATGGTGATATGTATAGTGATATGTATGGTGGTATGTATGGTGATATGTGTGACATGTATGGTGATACGTATGTCGATGCGTATAGTGGTATGTATGGTGATATGTGTGACATGTATGGTGATACGTATGTCGATGTGTATGGTGATATGTATGGTGATATGTATGGTGGTATGTATGGTGATATGTGTGACATGTATGGTGATACGTATGTCGATGTGTATGGCGATATGTATGGTGATATGTATGGTGATATGTATAGTGATATGTATGGTGGTATGTATGGTGATATGTGTGACATGTATGGTGATACGTATGTCGATGCGTAGGGTGGTATGTATGGTGATATGTGTGACATGTATGGTGATACGTATGTCGATGTGTATGGTTATATGTATGATGATATGTATGGCGATATGTATGGTGATATGTATAGTGGTATGTATGGCGATATGTATGGCGCTATGTATGGTTATATGTATGGTGATATGTATGGTGGTATGTATGGTGATATGTATGGCGATATGTATGGCGATATGTATGGTGATATGTGTGACATGTATGGTAATACTTATGTCGATGTGTATGGTGATATGTATGGTGATATGTATGGTGGTATGTATGGTGATATGTGTGACATGTATGGTGATACGTATGTCGATGTGTATGGCGCTATGTATGGTGATATGTATAGTGGTATGTATGGCGATATGTATGGCGCTATGTATGGTTATATGTATGGTGATATGTATGGTGGTATGTATGGTGATATGTATGGCGATATGTATGGCGATATGTATGGTGGTATGTATGGTGATATGTATGGTGGTATTTATGGTGATATGTATGGTGATATGTATGGTGATATGTAAGGGGATATATATGGTGATATATATGATGTTATTTATGGTGATTTGTATGATGATATGTATGGCAATATGCATGGCGATATGCATATTTATGCGTATGATGCTATGCATGGTGATTTGAATGGTGATATGCATGGTGATATGCATGCATAGCACCATGCATAGTACATGTACCACACATTGTACCACACATATCACTACACATATCACCACACATAGCACCATACATATGACCATGATATCACCATGCATAGCACCACACATAGCACCACATATGGTGATATGTATTGTGATATGTATGGTGATATGTGTGATATGTATGGTGATATGTATGGTGATATGTATGGTGACATGTATGGTGATATGTATGGTGACATGTATGGTGACATGTATGGTGACATGTATGGTGATATGTATGGTGATATGTATGGTGATATGTATGGTGACATGTATGGTGATATGTATGGTGACATGTATGGTGACATGTATGGTGACATGTATGGTGACATGTATGGTGATATGTATGGTGATATGTATGGTGACATGTATGGTGATATGTATGGTGATATGTATGGTGATATGTGTGATATGTATGGCGACATGTATGGCGATATGTATGGCGATATGTATGGTGGTATGTATGGAGACATGTATGGTGATATGTATGGTGACATGTATGGTGACATGTATGGTGACATGTATGGTGATATGTATGGTGACATGTATGGTGATATGTATGGTGATATGTATGGTGACATGTATGGTGACATGTATGGTGACATGTATGGTGATATGTATGGTTATATGTATGGTGATATGTGTGATATGTATGGTGACATGTATGGTGATATGTATGGCGCTATGTATGGCGCTATGTATGGTGATATGTATGGTGACATGTATGGTGACATGTATGGTGACATGTATGGTGATATGTATGGTGACATGTATGGTGACATGTATGGTGACATGTATGGTGATATGTATGGTGATATGTATGGTGACATGTATGGTGATATGTATGGTGATATGTGTGATATGTATGGTGACATGTATGGTGATATGTATGGCGCTATGTATGGCGATATGTATGGTGGTATGTATGGAGACATGTATGGTGATATGTATGGTGACATGTATGGTGATATGTATGGTGATATGTATGGTGATATGTATGGTGACATGTATGGTGACATGTATGGTGACATGTATGGTGATATGTATGGTGATATGTATGGTGACATGTATGGTGACATGTATGGTGATATGTATGGTGATATGTATGGTGATATGTGTGATATGTATGGCGACATGTATGGTGATATGTATGGCGCTATGTATGGTGATATGTATGGTGATATGTATGGTGATATGTGTGATATGTATGGCGACATGTATGGTGATATGTATGGCGCTATGTATGGCGCTATGTATGGTGATATGTATGGTGATATGTATGGTGATATGTGTGATATGTATGGTGACATGTATGGTGATATGTATGGTGATATGTATGGTGATATGTGTGATATGTATGGTGACATGTATGGTGATATGTATGGTGATATGTATGGTGACATGTATGGTGATATGTATGGCGATATGTATGGTGATATGTATGGCGCTATGTATGGTGATATGTATGGTGCCATGTATGGTGCTATGAATGGTGATATGTATTGTGATATGTGTGGTGATATGTATGGGGCTATGGATGGTGCTATATATGGTGAATGTACGGTGATATGTACGGTGATATGTATAGTGATATGAATAGGGATATGTATGGTGAATGTATGGCGATATGTATTGTAATATGTATGGGGATATGTATGGTCATAAGCATGGTGATATGTATGGTGATATGTATAGTGAATGTATCGTGATTGTATGGGGATATGTATGGCGATATGTATGGTGATTTGTATGGCGATATATATGGTGCTATGTATGGTGATGAGTATGGTGCTATGTATGGTGATGAGTATGGTGCTATGTATGGTGATGAGTATGGTGATATGTATGGTGATGTGTATGATGATATATATGGTATGGCGATATGTATGGATATATGTATAGTGATATGTATGGTGATATGTATGGTGATATGTATGATGAATGTATGGGGATATGTATGGCGATATGTATGGTCATATGTATGGTGTTATGCATGGTGATTTGTATGGTGCAATGTATAGTGAATGTATGACGATATGTATGGTCATAGGCATGGTAATATGTACGGTGATATGTATTGTGATATGTATGGTGATATGTATGGTGAATGTATGGTGATTGTATGGCGATATGTATGGCTATATATATGATGATATGTATGGTGGTGTGTATGGTGACGTGTATGATGATACGTATGGTGATATGTATGGTGATAACTACTGTAAAATAATCGCAATCGCGAGTTCGTCATAGCGTAGTCATCTTCAGTCGTTAGGTATGCTTGGTATTTATGATGCATTTTTTAAACAGCTATTTTATTCTATAACGATAATTTCTTGAAAAAAAGAAACAAAAAAAGAGTAAAAAAAGAGTAGAAAAACACAGATTAACATTTCAAGTAAAATTACTGCTGTTTAATAATCGCTGTCCAAATTCTCACATTCATTCGATTGTTGTGATGTGTTATTATTACAGAAGTGATATGACATACATGTCAATATTATTATTGAAACAAAACACTAGTCATAATATTCTATGGTAATTTTTACAGTTTCCTATACTGCACTGTATTCAAATACTGGATATCTGGAGTGGTGCCATATTTAACCCCAGGATTAAAAGTTTAATATTTTGGGTATACTGATCATTATTCTAGAAAACAAGTGTCATCTCTGGTTCTAAAAACAACAAAGATGGTCAGTTTGGGTTCCCCTAATATATGTTGAAGCCCGGGTGGAGTCTTAGTTTGCCACAGTGACTTTCAAACACATTTGATATAGTCTTATGATCAATTCAAATATAAGACGGTTGAACGAGTTTCATGAGTTCTGGAGTTAACATACACATCTCCAAATGTGTAAAGTAAAGAACCGGACACCAACAAATAAAGGGTTTACGACACGGATACCACCTTGGAACGTTCAGTGGCAAAATGCCGTTGGGTGTTATACCAATGTTTCAGGGTGCACCTAATCGTACTCTTAACTCATGTCCTCAGGACACGACAGTGTAAATACGGATATATTATCCTGGCTATATGTTCTAACAACTACACAGCAAATGAGACAATTTAAGTAATGCACACATATAACCAGAGTATTTGAAAATAAATAAAAAAAACAACATAGAAAGCCGCAAACAAAATAGTCAGTGAATTGGCAAACGCCAGAAGGTTAAAAAGAGAGAATAAACCGTTAAGTGCAGGACAATACAATTGAACGTTACCTACCTTGTTCAGGTTTTATGAATACGTCATTAAGGGTTGACAATATGTCGGGTCAACCGCTAAACATGCAGTGCGCTATCAGATGATAAATTCGTTCATGTAACCTCTTTAGTAAATGTCCTAGCGAGTTAAATAAAGAGTGTACACAATTTAAAATGATCGAATGACGTTTGTAAATGACGTCACCACGTTAGAAGAGGGTATGTGGTATTCCTCTTCGCAGAAGGGTTTTAAATTAAAAGTAGATCCCGATAATAACACTGTGCAAATGTTTTTCGAAGTGTACGGTAAAGTAAGCTCTGATGAAGTAGCTCTTTATTAATATACACGTTGCGAATGTTAAAGTGTTCAGGTAGACTACATGCTCTAGAAAAAGTGAATTGGTTGGGAAAGACATACCTCATAAGATATTGTTTGGGGAATTTTCACAGATTAAATTTCAATCTAAATTGGAAGGCAAATACAGATTAAGAAATACAGCTTACCAGAAGTGGGTGGATATGCGATTCGAAATAACTTCGGCACTTCGACAAAACACTGTTTGTTTGGTTGACTAGCCACAGTTCACACTAAATATATTTGTCTCTAGATATATGTCTATTTTTATGTTTCAAACGCTGACAATACATGGTAAATACTTATCAAAAAAACAAATTGAACAAGTTGATCGTAAATTATTCAAGTTGGTTCAAACGCGACTCCTACTGATAACCGTGTGACACGATCCAGATAAATCGATTGTTTAAACATAACATACTATCTTTTATTCGTCAGTTTTCATCACGTGACCTACGAAGCTATAATACATTACGTTTAAGGTTTTGATAAAAAGTGTTCTTTGATATCTATAATAGTTATGTTATCGCTTCTGAATAAACAAATACCATTTCTGGACAGATATCAGTGACTCACGTTCAACTTGGGGATGCCACGCTTATGTGACAAGGTCAATCTCGCCCTCAACTAATGTCAGGGTCAATACATGATCGCATTATGGTAGTTTTATCAGTAGGCAACGTGTGTATTCAACGATAGTGTACTGTTTTTTTGTTTTTTTAGTCAGCTTTTTGCTAGTGCATTAAAAAAATTCATACAACATAATACAACATAATATGTCGATAATTTGTTGACAGTAGTATATGTAACAACATAGGGTCCTGAGAATTTAGAACTCAAGTAAAGATTACAGTAGTCTGGTCTGTTAGTGACGGTATATCATTCGAATTATGTGAACTGTCAATACTTTAAATATAATACAATAAATACTGGAAAGCGAACACTCTGGAGCTTAAAAAAAATATCTGTGTTATTCGATTCTTGCTTATTTCTTAAAATGTGCAAATATTTTCTCTTTTTTTGTTGCAGGTGACAAGAATGGGACAAGTTCATGATTTCATACAGGTTATGATATGCCTGATTGTTTCTGAGCCCAGATCTGTGAATCTAATACTGGGTAGTGATACATTTGAAAATGTCAGTAAAATGGACAAATTCAAGAGGGTCTCTTCAAACTATTGATATTTAAAAAAAGCAAATTGGTCAACCCCGTGTTTTTGTTGGATATTTCGTGCAACAGACATCAAGTTTCACAAAGAAAATATTTTTAAGAAAATTCATTAGGTTTTACAGTGGTCCAGAGGGGTCCAGCTACATATGCAGAGCTATGTAAAATTAACTGTGTTGTGAGACGTTTAACCAAAGCTCATCC
Organism: Cyrtodaria siliqua; assembly: GCA_037043455.1. Classification (NCBI taxonomy): domain Eukaryota; kingdom Metazoa; phylum Mollusca; class Bivalvia; order Adapedonta; family Hiatellidae; genus Cyrtodaria; species Cyrtodaria siliqua. Next base: position 58,264 of record JAWPHD010006612.1, on the reverse strand, counting down.
AGTTCAGCAGACGCTTGCTCAAATAGCAGCTGATTGATGCAGATTTGTGTTTTCTGAAAAAACAGCCTTCAAAATGGAAACAAGTGAGTTTGAGGATTGTAAAATGGCATCGAGTGTGGATTTTAACAAGTTTTAAATGATTTTACAGTGTAAAATCGACTATGGTGTAAGGCATTCGGACTGTATGCTGTACAGCAACAACACCTTGGATGGAGTTATGCATAAAAAGTCTGGTTACTCTCAATATGGGAGACAATCCATTCAACTCGGAACAACACACACTCATTTGAACGTTTCCGCACACATGGCAACATATATTTATGTAAAGATAGTGTCGGGTTTGCTTCGGAACCTTCATGTGAGCTGCCTTGTAATAATAGTTTGGTATCCGAGATATGACCAGCTGAGCTTCGAACCACATCCAACAAACTGTGAGAGAAACAGATGTCTCCACACCACACCGGATCTATACATGGGACTTGGACAGTATCTAGACTGCATGCTTGAGATAATTATAAGTACCGTTGCTGTAATCAAGTAATGTATCACATTAGAATCATACCCCACCCATTTCAAATGTACAGCATTTATTTGTAATAACTACTCGTAATTAAATCTATTCTTTTTCACTTGTCAAGAATGTCTGTCGCATACAGCCTCACATAAAGTAACCCTACGTTAAGTAATTTATTTGTCACTTTGTCAAGAATGTCAGTTGCATACAACCGCACGCATACGTAAAACTAATTCATTTATCACTTGTCAAGAATTTTAGTCGCAAACAATCGGCCGTTAAAAAAGCTTGCGTTAAAATAAAATAACTTGTTTGTAACTTGTCTAGAAACTCAAACTCGGTCGCTTTCAACTTTATACAACCTTACGCGAAATAACATTACGTAAAATAATGTAAATTTGTCGCTCGTCAAGAATGTCGGTCACATAGCACAGTCAGCACAGCATACAACCTTGAGTAAAATAACCTTGAGTAAAATAATTTATTTCTCACTCGTTAAATAGATCTATGTTGGTCGCATACTGCCTTGCATAAAAAAAGATTACGTAAAATAATTTATTTGTCACTTGTCAAGAATGTCGATTGCATACAACGTCATGGAAAGTTTATAACTATACGTAAAAGAATTTATTTTTCAAAAAAGTCAGACGAGTACGCTATGTCTTCTTTCATCGTTTCTTGACATTTTGTAAAAGCGTTTTGTTTTGTAATTCTGTGACAGTTGTCGAGAATGTGTGAAACTATTATACTGAATTTAGTTAATTTCAGATAAATACGAGGGTCATTCAATAAGTTCTGTCACTAACGCGTTTTAACAATTATGTGCGCGTTGTGAGTGTTGATGTTTGATAATAAATGAAAGAGAGTTTCAATACCATTCCATTGATGGTAAAATGAATGCTGTATCTTTCGCGTGACGAAAGTTATGGAACATTTAATATACATCACTTATACATACTGAAGCATTTTCGTCCTGAGTTTTTTACAGGTATGTTAACTGTTACTTTTTTAAATGCCTGTTTCTCTTTAAGTACTTGTCGAAGACCTTTGAAATTTCTCATACATTACCAGTTATATCTGTGCATTACAATACTCAGAATTTAAGCATGGTAGACGAAAAGGCATTGTCTTAGAAATTAACATTTTAAGCTAACATGTAAAATTAATTTAATGATAAATGGATATTAAATGGAAGGGCAGTTTTCTAAAATAGCGTTTTTGGATGATCAATATTTTCACTAAACATTGTGCAGAATTCTACAATAATGTGCTGAATATGGAATTTGAGCACCGAAGGACTAGGATTTGTAAAAAAATATGAAAACATATTAATATTGTGAGAATAATTACGACATTTAAAAGATATTATAACATTTCCGTAAACAAAATGAAGAAAATCAGTGTTATTTCCGCTAAAATTAAGGGATATGCATTCACTCATATCTGGTTTACAGCAAGACCTTTCCGAATTCTCGACAATCATTCTCATGGATTATAGGTGAATAACAACAGATGGCGTACAAGAAAATTTAAAAGCATAGAATTATTCAAATATTTTTTACAACGTTTTGTAACAAGGACATTTTCAGAGATGCCAGTATCCAAAAGATGTGGTAGGGGGAGGGTATAAATAACCGGAATTTTTTCATTTTTGTTGTGGAATTTAAGAGAGCGAACCCAGTAGTACTATAAATACACTACTTTATCTAAGTGTAATATCCAGTTCAAAGGATATATGCCTAGTGACAGAACTTTTTGAAGCACCCTCGTATATTATTAAAGTATAAATTTTCAGTGTTGACTTGACTTGACTTGGTTTGACTGACTATTGACTTGACTAGACTTGATTTGACTGACTCAACTGCACACCTTACATAACTTGTTTATGATTTGACTTACCAAAACTTGACTTGAATTAGTCTAGACTTATACTTGACTTGAACTTGACTTGAACTTGACTTTACTTCACTTGAACTTGACATAGACTTGACTTGAACTTTACATGAATGTGTGAAACTATTGTATTGAATTTATTTAATTTCGGATCAATATACTTAGTAAATTGTATATGGATACATTTTCACTTTGGTCTTGACTTGACTTGACTTGACTCGACTAGAGTAGACTATAATTAACTAGACTTGACTTGACTAGACTAGACTGAATCAGCTGCTGAAAGTCTGCACAACTTGTTTATGACTTGACTCACCATAACTTCCTTATTACTTGACTCACCATAATTTGACTTGACTGAACTTGACCTTGACTTGACTTGACTTGCACACATTATAATTTAAATATGAAACACATTTTAGGTAAAGAAAACATAACGCTCAATATAGAAATAACAATACTGATAATTATTTTACTAAAGAAAGAGTTATTAAAGATACATCTTTTGTCGTCTCTATGCAGTCCTATACATTTTCGAATTGCCTAGATCTCAATTTGTTGAATCCAGACGTTGTCATACTTTATGCTATAATTTCACAAATAGTCGCCCGATGTGGTCGAATGAGGCCATTTCATGTAGGGTTTAACGTAAGTTTCTTTAGAAAAGATTTTCGTCGCATGTCGCGGAACTTCGTTTCCTTCAAGGTCTCACTAAACAGTTATTTCCCTTGCCACTCACGGTAGGAACTTTCTGTAGCTTAAAAAAAATATCTTTGTTATTCGGTTCTTGCTTATTTCTTAAAATGTGCAAATATTTTCTCTTTTTGTGTTGCAGGTGACAAGAATGGGACAAGTTCATGATTTCATACAGGTTAGGATATGCCTGAGTGTTTCCGAGCCCAGATCTGAGAATCTAATACTGGGTAGTGATACATTTGAAAATGTCAGTGAAATGGACAAATTCAAGAGGGTCTCTTCAAACTATTGATATTAAAAAAAAGCAAATTGGTCAACCCCGTGTTTTTTGTTGGATATTTCGTCCAACAGACATCAAGGTTCACAAAGAAAATATTTTTAAGAAAATTCATTAGGTTCTACAGTGGTCCAGAGGGGTCCAGCTATATATGCAGAGCTATGTAAAATTAACTGTGTTGTGACACGTAAATGAACTAAGCAAACTGAAAGAATAAACAACAACAAACAAGCTGCCTTATTGCCAAATCAGTCCTGTTGAATCAAAGCGACTATTTAAAAAGACAATACTAGTATGTGTGGGAACAGCTGTAGTTCGTAAATCCGTGTTCGAAATTCGTTAGGTTACGCACTTGATCGCAATACAGAGTTCAACATTCGAGCTCAGCAGTCTGATTCCGATCAGATATTTAATGTCAAACTTGGTGATGTGATTAACTATCGAACTGGGTGCGAACAAACACATTGTAGGCTCAGTTCTCACTCATATATATCAATTACGTAACCGAACGACTATTGCTATGAGAACATTTTATAAACAATCCTCTAAACATTTGAGCAAAAAACATGTTAACGATGGTTCTAATATGTATTATACTTTTTTTTATTTATTTTTTCAATTCCTGAAAGAAGTCGGCGCATTTATATGAATTTAAAAATATATTTTTGGCTAAAGAGTGAATGAACGCTTGGACGATGGGGCTGTTTTTTTAGTGTACTTTTTGAAAACATTCTGAAAAATTATCTTAACGTAGTACAACGTACACAATATATCGGCGTGATAAGCTTGGACTTGATATTTTTAGTTGTGGCAATTTCAGTCTTAAATAAAATTAAAGCGATTAATGCGCCTTAACAATTATATAACGAAGATCGAGATACCAATGTAAAGTGGGTTAGCAATTACGCTTCCAAGATGAAATTATTAGCTCATACAACGTCAGACAAGCATTGTGACGATAATTAAATCTATTTTGGATGACAATGACGAAGCAATAGTGAAATAATATTGGAGTAAAACAATTCCCTGTCATTTCTGTGGTGCGGTGCATGAAGAGTCTCTAGACTCTGAAGTGTAAAGCACATCTTGTAGATATTGTCATTTGTGTCTCTAGACGTTGACTTGTACATCTTGTAGATATATATTTTATGCACCCAACTGTTCCAAACTTTAGACATGACATGGCATGTTAATTTCCTCATAACCGCAGGTTTTCGGAACCTTAATTACTTTGATAGATTGATGCAAACGTTTACATAATATACTGTAATTATAGGGTTACTGTGGGAGTGGTAGGGAGACGTGTGGGTACAATACATCAGAATACTAAGTTATATATATGTATTTTGGGGGTTCTGGCTCACAGCCAAATCACCCTAACTAATTTAAAATCACTACATAAGTTTTTTTTATTCAAAATGGTACCTACTTACTCAAGTTTGATTTTTTAAAAATCAAAACAAAATACATGCATCTTAAGTCCCCAAATTACAAATAAATCATACAAAAACCTAACAATAAAAAGTTTGTTTAGTCAAATAAGTCAAGTTTGTTTTTTCTAATTTCTGAATTCCTAGTTGTACAGAAAGTAGAACCTTTTGGAATAGGGGTAGTGAAGATTGAGTTAAATAATTTTTTTATAGTTATCAAAATTACACCTAAATCAACAATTTTCCGACCTTGAATACAAAGGTGGTGGATCGTACTCATACACATTACTAAAACAATTCATGACACACTTTTTAGACTTTTTTGTAAGGTTGCCATTGCTTCCTTTCTTCCCTGCTCCACTAGTTCTTTTTTTTGAACTTCACTAATTTCAAGTTTCTTTCGTTTGATATCCTGTTTCAAATTATAGTATCTTTCCGGTTCATCCAGAACCATCTTGAACTCTTGCTCAGATATTTGTGCATCACTCAACGCTTTTGATATTAACTGCTTTATACTATTCAACTTAGACTCCGCCAAAGTTTTTATTTCATGATGTTTTTGAGCTTTTGCATTAAGCTTGCGTCTGATAAAATTAATACAAACACCTGTAGCTCCACATACTATTGCTGCTATTTCCAAAGGTAACAAAACTGGAACAACAAATCCAATCCCAGCCATAATAACACCTGCAGATATCAAGGTAGTGTCAATTCAATCTGTAATATTAATACCACGTTTATATTTTTTATAAAGTGACTGACGTATATCTCGTTCTGTAACTAACTTTTTTTCAATTTCTGAAATCTTTTGTAATCTATAATTTTGTCCGTCTTCCGCTGGCAACTCAGGATATAAACTTGGTCCTGTCGGTTGCTTCGGCATTTTTTTTATTTATTAATAAAAAATTAAATTAATTCAATTAATAAAGATGCCACCGTATTTACAGCGGTAGCGTTGGCAATCTTGCATACAAAGTTAACAACAGAACCAGCACCAATCTATAAAGGTCTATCAAAGTTATCATGATTGCGTGGGATGATGTGAAGCGTTATGCCATAATTTGGTTGTTCAACACCATTGACAGAAACTATTACAGATACGTCACCAACTAATCGTTCACATGCTAAACCTATTCCCATAATCCGTCCACGGCGTGTCATTACATGCCCCACATTTGATTCTGCCCCACCGTTACCAAATGAGAGTATTCTATTCAACACAATTGGGCCCTTAGCCTCCGCAAATATTGTTATAATTCCATATTTAAGATTATCAACTCTATTTTTCAAATGATTAAACTGGTTAACAAAAGGCAAAATTCGCCAATATAAATTTTGAACATCATTTATCAAAGCCTCTAAGACTTCTGTTTTTAGGTCTTGTTAATCCAAATATACTCATTGTTTTTTTTATAAAAATATATTTTTTGAATAATTTCTAAAACACAACTCATAGGCAAACCGTGATTATCTATCTTGTTGCCATACTCATTTCTAACTTCTATTGTCAATTCAGAAATTGCACCATTTCTAAGACAGTGATATTCAGGATAAAAATCTGTATATACAATATCTCCATACTGCTTATTTACTACAGGTACAACCCCTATGATAGTGCTCGGTGCACCATTGAAATAATTACTACTCGTATTAACTAGTTCCATATAGCTGTTTATAAGGAGCCAAATAAATCGGGTAATCTCCCATATTAGTACCTGTCAACCATTTTCTGTCCTTGAATCCCAGCATATTTGAAAGACCGCTTGACATTCGTGTCTCTATTGACGTATCTAAAACGGCTGCACCATTTTGGACAATAATGTCCAGGGTAATATTTTCATTTAGCAATTTAAACATTTCTGTCAAGTCTTGAAAGTTATAGAGTCCACCTGCTAAATGTTTTATTTTATCTGGGTTTCTTGTCTTTATGACTTCATGATTAATATTATACCAACCGATAGTGTATATAAAACTTTTTAATCCAACGCGCTTATCTCCATTTCTATTATCGATATACTGTTGTAAGCTAATAGAACCGTATATGTTTGAAATTGTTTGAAACATTTTTTTTAATATATATATATAACAATACAAATAAAAATGATTTCTAAAGAATTCAAATATAACCCGGATGCTCAATATTCAAATACCTTTAGCAAAAAAGTGATAGATATAATAAATCAAAACATAGTCATTACATCCAACGGTAAAGGCTTTAAAGCATCATTTCCCAATGTCTTTGAAAAATACAAACTCCCATACGTCAAATCAGATGCTATAGTCCAACGCTGGGGGACAGATTGGGAGTCATTTTGGCAAAATCAGTTGAATTTTGCTATTTGGTGTGCGACAACTGGATGTGGTATTGATTTCAACATTCATCTAAAAGCTGATGCCCTGGTTGGTTCGTTATTTCGATTTCATGTCTACTACCAAGTCAGAAGAATATTATTTGAGATGAGTGTAGCAATGCCGCAAGACTCAAATTGGAATGCGTTTAATAACACATATAACCGAAACGCATACGAGAGAATATGCAAGGAGTTTAACGGTGATATTTATGATGACTGGAGACAAAAACAAAGCTATAATGATGGTCTAGGAACAATTTATAATTACTGGACAAATATTAGTTATCATCCTTTGGTAAATACTGTATACGACAACAAAACGATGAGTTTCACAGTCTATGAGAGTGATAAAACATATCATATTGATTACATTGCACAAGGATCTGAGGCTGACAATAGCTGGTCTACTTTTATACTAGATTGTTCATTTGGATTTACAAGAGCTGGAGTAGAAAGAATCAATGACAGCATAAGAACATACTGCTGGGCAATACTTGGCTCACAATCACAAACAAGAACAGATATACTTGGAACTGGAACGGCACTTGATGCACAACATTTTTTTTAGCAAATGTAGAGGACGCAATAAATAGCCCCATCGACTTGCCAAGTCAAATTTTAAGATATGAAAACACCCTAAAATATGCAAAAAGTAAAGTAAATTTTGTCTATGGAAGTGGATTGTACATGTCTCCGAGTGACATGGAATTAAGAATTGGAATAATACAAGACTAAAATAATGAAATTGTAATAGCAACCGATGCACAAGCATTAGGACTGAATAATGATGTAAATGTAAAACCAGTGTCACCAAAAAATATTCAACCTTTTCAAGGCACCACAACAAAGAAATTTTTACCGGAACATTCTGACTTTGATAAATCAATACATAAAACTGTGGAGCATAACCCACCAGAACTACAAAAAATAGCGATTGAACACGAAGATAACAAAACAAACATAATTGTTGGTACTATGGTAATAGGTATTGCTGCATTACTTATCTACGAGATTTACTAAACTGTTCTAATTTTTGTTTTTCTTTTGTTATATCTTTATCAAGCTCAGTGAGCTTTGATAGATTATTAGTAAGTTCTCCACGAAAGCTTTGCAATCTCTTATCTAAACCTCGTATCTCTAGCAGTGTTAGATTTTCCGGTTGAACAGCAGTTTTAGGATGAGTTTCATCTATTATATTACTCAAATCACTCTCAATTATATTTACAGCATCTACTGTATTTTGTACATCTTCAGTTGTTGACAAAGTTTGAAATGGTATATTTTCTGCAGCGATGGTATCTCTTGTTTTTGCCAAGGCTGCTATTTCTGCCCTGCCCCGAGCAAATCTTTCACGTGGAACTAAATAATCATAAATTTTTAAATTATTTTTCATGAAGTCAGCACCATATTTTCGATTTAGAGTGTCCAACACATAAAACTTGATTGGTTCGTTTGGATTATTTCCCTTATAATAGGTAAGTGGAACATCATCCGTCCCCGACTGAACTGTATATAACATTATTCTACCGATTTCGTCCTCATCCACTCTAAAATCATCTTTATAAACAATTCCGCTGATCTCAGCATTAACTTCATTAAAAAATTGATCTACTAACCACTTTTTTGTGTAAGCTGTTCTTTTGTTTTATCTTCCCCTTGAAGCTGATCAATATGGTTATTTTCATTTACAATTTGTCTCTGGAATTCTGAGCTAGGTTGTGTAAATTCACTTATATAAGTAATTCACTTATCCAGACATCAGCTTTATCTGGATCAAACATAGGATTGTCATATTCGAATCCTCCTTCAGCCATTGTTTATTTTATTTAATTTTAAAAAATATATTTAAAAAATAAAAACAATGTCGGCATACGGAAACAAACTCAACCCTCATAGAAAACTAAGAGAACCTCATGGTGCCAAAGGCATCCGCACAAGTGTAGTAATAACTAATAATCCATCAAAAATAGACCAAAACCAGCAACTGCTTGTAAGATTTCCCAATCTAAGTACTAATGATGTGATAGTTCCACGTACTGCTCGTCTTGCCTTTGCTATAAAACTTAAAAGCAGAACAGACGCCAACGCTACTATATACCAGAATCTGGGTAGAACAATTGTAAAAAAATGACAATAAAAATAAGTGGCAATGAAGTCATGTCAATAGATGACAGTGATATATATCATTGTTATGTAGATTTATGGAAAAGCCCTACTGAACGAGTAAACATAGCTTACCAAGGTGTTGGTAAAGCAAACATGTTAAAACATAGAGTTGGTGCGGGAGATGCTTCCTCAGACACCGAAGATGAAGCTATAGCAGCAGCTTATGGAAATAGATTTTGTATTCCATTGGACTTTGAAATGTTAGAAAGTCATATGCCATTTTATCAAGCGGGGCTTGGTGACAGGTCAGAATATGAATTAACGTTTAATGATTATAACAAAGTTATCAAAAGCACTGATGCTGATGCATCTTATGTAATAAAAATGCTTGGAATTTGATATGGTTAGTGATGTTGAATTAGCCAGACAAATAAGACAGCAAATCACTCGTAAGATAGTATTTATGTATAATCGTATCTTGCGACATAGAAAAAAAATCAAAAAAAATCTGATACCCTTTGGAATATCAACATTAATGTACTAGCACAGAGCATGAAAGGTATTCTAATGCTGTTTGAAGACCAGAAAGAACAAGCACGGAAACCTATTACAACCCAAAGATTGAAAAGGTTGAAATGACAATAGAGGGAGTACCAAATCAGTTGTATAGTCAGGGCATGAAGGCATATCAACATTGGGATGAAATCAACAAATATTTTGCCTTGACATCAAAAAGAAACAAAGAGACAGAAATAGTAGCGAGGGACTTAAACTTTACCAATGTTTCTCTTGAGACCTATCTAACAAAATCATATGTTTTATGGCTTGACCTTAGAACATGTGATGACAATTTATTATACGGCAGTGGAAGAAAAATAGAAAACGGCAGTGAAGGCATAACAATACTAATAAATAAAAAAGCAGATGCAGATCAACCTTTAAATATTTATCTATATATAATACAAGATGCGCAAATCAATTTCGAAGATGGAAGATTCAAAGAATCACGATACTAAATATCCTAAATATTCCCACAGTGCCATTATCTGCGGCAAGACAGGCTGCGGCAAAACAGAGTTTGTTCTTGACATACTTGAACAAGAGTATGTTGGAGTTTTTGAACATATAATTATATTGTGCCTAACCATAGAGTGGAACGAGGCTTATAAAAATAGATCCTGGATAGGAGATGTGAGAAACCCGAGAGATAAAAAAATAATAATTGTCAATCCCGTTAGCAACGGTAAAGAAATGCTACAAGAACTGTTTCGTTTATTCTTCAAACAATATGTTGGCAAGCCCACATTATACATTATTGATGATTGCTCCGCCACAAAAGAATTAACAAAGAAAAAAGATATGTTATCAGCGTTGGCATTCTCTGGTCGTCACGCCAAACAATCAGTGTGGGTCATTTCACAGAGATATAATTCTGTATTGAAAGATTTGCGGGAGCAAGCAAAATGGTTGTGTATGTTTTACACTAAAGACAGAGATAGTTATGAAAATTGTTTGAGAGAAAATGATGTTATTCCGACGCTGGAAGAGAGAACCAGAATAAGAAAAGCTTTAGCAAAGACTAAATAAACCAAGTTAATTTTGAGGACTGACCAACCAACTAGTTATTGGGTTGAATAATTTTTAACAGCAATGCTTTTTTTCTAACAGCATTGCTTTGTTGCTAATAGTAATACTAACAGCAAAGTAGCAATACTGACATGAAAATATAATGGAAATATCAAAAAATATAGTCATGCTTATAGCATTGCTCATAGCAAAGTAGCATTGCTCATAGCAAAGTAGCAATGTTAATAGCAATGCTTGCAGCAAATTAACAATGCTAATAAAAAAAATAGCAATATTAATAACAATGCTATTAACAATACTAACAATTACTAGTTGCATGAATATCGCAGCTGGTTGTTTTATGTTTTATGTTTATTTCAAGATAAAAAATAAAATTATTAATATAAAAATGAATGCGGAAGAACTATTACAAGATATATCAGAAGGTTTCACAGAACGTGATGAATCAAAGCAACAAGAAACAAAAAAAGAAAGATTATCAGCCATACTGGCTGGTGGCGGTAGTCGTCAATATTTGGGTAAAGACATACAACTCACAAATATAGATAGCATGCCCCCGGATGAAATTAACAAACTTTACTGCAGATATGAAGCAAGGCTTGGGGCAAGCATGACTAAGACTTTAGGCAATTGTTTTATTAACTTGTATGTGATGGGAGTATCAAAATATTTTAATGTAACCAATCCACCAAAACTGATAGAAGATTTAGAGGAAGACCCATTTATTAATCATGCTTTGACAAGTGCTTGTTGTGAGTTGTATTACAGGTATGGAATGTGCTTAGCACCATTTACAGCAATACTAACAACTGTTAGACATATTAATTTTAATAAAAATAAAAATATAGATAATATAAATGATGGAGAACCAAGAGAGTGAAGTTATACCTGTGCAAAAAGTAAAAAATCCAAAAAGAATAGAAGCTGGAAAAAAAGGAGCAGTATATTTATAACAAGAAATCTGCTACGCAACCTGTGCAACCTGTGGCTGTTCATGTTGCACCAAAAGACCCGTTTGATTGTTTTTAATAATTTATTAAAAAAATAATATAAAAAATAATATAAAAAAAATGGCAACAAGTATTGACGGAAAACAAATTGTAAATATGGTGTATCACGCTGGAGTGGAAACACTCCTAACTGTTGGATATTCTGAGATTTGCAGAAAACTACTAAAAAGACCAGCACCTAAAGTGGATTTTAATATGACAGATATTGGGATGCTGTCTGTGGATATAATGTTAGCAATGGCTACAAAGGATATGCTGATTAAGCAAGGTATTATTCCTGCAGATATTATGAAATAATTTAAAAAAAATATATATAAAAAAATGGCAAGCGCAGCAATGATGATAGGTAGCGCATTAACAAATGCATTGGCATTTAGGGGTTCAATTTTTTTTTTTTCAAAAATGGGAAGTCATTCAGATGAGGAAAGACAAAGGCATGACAAATCCGTAGAACAATTGGAAGCAGCACAAGCGGCGTGGAATAAAAAAAGAACAGAGAGATTAGATTTTATTAATAAGCAATACAAAAAGAGCATAATGCAGAGCAGACTTTTGATGATGTAGACCAGGCCATGAAACAGTATTATTACATAACTGGTAAACATTTGCTTTTGGAACCGGAGTCCAAGTTGAGTGATTTTTATACACCATCTCCGGATCAACAGAATAGAGAGATTACGTTTATTGTGGTGGGCATGGCTGCAACTGGATTTGTGGCGTATAAATTGAGTTCATAAAAAAAAAAAACTTTTAAAATGACTACATTGGAAAGTCATATGCATGATACCTATTTTTTTTGTTGTTTTTACATGGTTTCAATCCAAGTGGTCGCATATAATATGGTGGTTTAGCACTTTTCTCTAATTTATCTTTGAGATGACCAGGCGCCAATACTTCACCGTTGCCTAATAATGATGGACCATATTCAGTATCTATTATTTTTTTATCTGTAATAGTGTATATTTTATCTATTTCCAGTTCTGTCCATTTCTTTGTGCTATATTGATTTTGCTCTTCGTGCAGTTCATCGAATTGTGCAGTTGTGATATCCATTTTTTTCTTTTATAGTTAAATAAATTTTAATCTTTAGTAGAAAAAAATGGAAAAGATTTATTACAGCCCAAAAGGATTTTGGAGAGGTTACTCGGCAGTTAAAAAATTAGCAAAAGAGGCTGGTGTCAGTAAAAAACAGGCATTAGCATTTTTAAAGAAACAAGCTGTGTGGCAGATTTATTTACCCGCACCAAAGAAAATAATAAGACCCAGGTTTGATGTTTCTGCTAAGAATGGAGTGCATCAAGCTGATTTGTTATTTTTACCGCAGGATACTTTTGGCTTTGGTCGTGGCCGCAAGACTTATAAATATGCATTGACGGTGGTTGATATTGCAAGTAGATACAAAGAAGCAGAGCCACTGACTTCCAAGGATAGTAAAGAAGTTGCTAAAGCATTTGAGAAAATATACAGTCGGCATTTGACATATCCAAAATTATTACAAGTGGATCCAGGCAGAGAATTCATGGGTGCAGTATAGCAGTTGATGGCAAAACTTAAAGTAAATATCAGACGGGGCAGAACAGAAATACACAGAGACCAAGCTATAGTAGAAAGATTTAACAGAACATTAGCTGAAAGTTTGTTTGGTTATCAGTATGCTAAGGAAATAGATTCACAAAAACGTAATAGAGAATGGGTAAAGAGATTACCAGAAGTTGTTAAAGCCCTAAATGTGGAGACAAAAAAGCCCCCTCATGTAGAAACAAAAATATTAAAAGGTGATCATATCTGTATGAATGCAAGTGTAAGATATTTATATCAACCAAGGGAACAAGAAGGTGGAAGACGCAGAGCAACTGATCCAATGTGGAGTGTAGATATTCACAAGATTAAAAGTTATATGGTGAGTTTATTATTTGAAAGCACCAGCGCCGCAGAGAGGATTTGTCAAAGAAGAATAACTTATTGTTCCTGCTGATACAAATTATCAGTTTTTATAATGTTCGGTGGTATGAGTGTTGTTACGTGTTTAGCTTTAAAGTTTTTATAAATTTTTTAAATGGGATTATATCCATATGCGTCGGTAAGAATTCCATCATCTCTTACACACCTTTTATCATAAAAGGGGCTCAATGAAACCTTGTTAACAGTTACACCATAAATTTGATGCTTAATTGACTACCGCTCATGAACAGTCTCAATCAAACCGAGACTGCAATATTTCGTATGTGTCGTGCTCGGCCGTTTCCAAAGGTCCATTATCATACTTTTTTTAACATATTCATACTATGTGTAAAGGCCTTTTTGCCAAATAGACATTCTTTGTAATGCTCAAAGTTAATATTTTTTTGAACTACATATCTTTTAATACCTTTTGCCTTTTTAATAAGAGTCTCGTCAGATTTTAATATTAAATACAATGTAGGTCTTAATCCAATATATTCTGCAATAGCAGTGCCGTTGCATTCATCCTTCAATTTTCCCAAGACTTTCTTGTTTATATTATTATGATACGGTGATTTAAAAGGATAATCACTAAGGTCAAATTCATCACTCATTGCTAACATATCCTTGTATGCTAACATATCTTCAGTTTTTATCAAGACTAAAAGTGAATATGTGTCTGTATAAAGCATTTTAAAATGTTCACCATACCTTGACTTTAACACATTATAATACCAATCATACATCATATATTTTGACAAATATAACACAGCCATACCAATATAAATCGGTTTATTCAAAACCAATATTGTTTTATTAACATGCAAAGCTGATAATTTGTCTGAAAATTTAACACGCCGGTTAAAGCAAGGCTTGTTGACTATTTTTCTTATTCTTTCATTTTCAGTCCCGTCCGTTTTGACTAATAAAATGGTTGTCCGGTTTCTTAAATTTTCCATTGTTTTACCAAATACAGAGTTATCCATTAACTTGTAAAAGTCTTTTTCAAATGCTGATTTGCTTAATTTCCTTAATTCGGTGTTTAAATTTATGTATGATGCCATCCAAGGTTTTTCATTAAACTCAAGGATTCTGTGAATCTTTGTAACTTCCATTCCTAAAGACAAATATAAGTCTAAATTTCTATGGTGCAAAACATATTTTGTTTTGTCCATTAAATTTGGCACTAATTGTGGATTGTCGATCATACTAGAATTTTCTAACAATCCCAACTGATAATCAGATAACCAATCTTTATTTATTGGCATTTTTTCCGGGGCAAGCGGATAACCATTGTGGTCTTTGTGCAAATTTCTTGAATATTTTAAGTCACATTCTATCATTTGACCTTTTTTCTGGATTTTCTTTAAGTCTTGCATGGTAAAGTCTTCTTTAACATTAACCCATTAAATCCTTTGTAAGGCAGCGGCTGGCTCAATGCCCATCCATACAAGTTATTTGCATCGTAATACATTAAATACTCGTTTTCTTCATCACTATTATATCCTTCGACTAAGGGATTGTTAGATTTGGCATGACGTTGTGAAACCATACTTATTCATCCACGCATTCCGTTTTCAATGAATAAATGCATATCTATGTCTGTTATAAGGTCCAGTTTAATTTTCGAACGTTTCAATAGCGCATCCCAACTTAATCCTGGCGAAGTATAGTAATGGCTTGGATCCAAACCATACGTTTTCATGCAAGTTTTTCTAAAGTTTTGAAATATATCGGCTAATAAAGTTACATCAGTTTTTAAGTATAAATCATGATAATTTCCAAGGATTTTACATTTCATCTTTGTCCAAACGTTTTTAGCATGTTTGTAGTCTTCTTCACTTATTGATTTATCTGTCAGTTTTGGGTAAAATTGTGAAATTGGTGGCAATAAAGTTTCTTCAAATCTTGCAAAGGAATCCATGTATTCATAAGGATAAACTCCTTTTCTGGTTAATAATTTTGCATCGTCACCAAACTCTTCTTTTGTGATTTTAAAATTATCTTTTTCAGTCGCATCTGCTAATTTATCTAATGAAGAACTTAGAAATTGATAACTATCTAAAAACCTTAATTGGCCTACACTAAATGCTATGTATTTTTCTGAATTATTGGGAATCACTGATATTTGTCCAGTCATGATATGTATTTGTTGCATAATCAAGTGAGCATCGTAACATTTTAAGTTGTGAAACATAACTGGAATTACTGTTTTATCTGGGTTAAATTGTACACTTTTTCGACATTTCATGTGGGCCGCACCTCGGTATTTTCCTGTAAAATGGTCGTGATCTTTGACTTTTATGTTTTTCTTGCATTTCCTGAATTTTTTCTCACAATTTTGTTGTAGCTTTTTCAAAGTCTTCACAGTTTTTGTCGGTTAAAATTTTAAACTGTGGATATTTAAGTATGTTTTTGATTTTTTTCTTTTCGTCTTCCATTGCTTTTAGGAATTTTTCAACTGCATCTTCACCTCTGTATATTTGTACTTCTGATTCGTTAACTCCGTTATATCTTATAACTTGATAACTGTATCCGCAGGCTTGTTGTTTGCTTGTAATTACTGATTTGTCTCCTATTTTTTTCGTTGATGGAACAACTAAGCTTTCAAAATCAGCATACATTATATAAGGCAAAGGTAGTTTGTTTTGATGATTTTTAAACTTTAACTTAGTTTTTTCTTCTGGCATTTCAATTCTACAGGTGTGTTTGTTAATTCCTTCACAGTCTTCTAAGTGTTTTTCTAAGATTCTTTTACTTGAAAATCCCCAACAACAACGATCACAATATTCAGTTTTACCGTTGTGGCTGTTGTGGTCACTTAAAAATCTATTTAAGTTTTTAATCCACATATAGTGATTATTATACTTAGATTTTTCTACATCATTCATGTCTTCGGTTACTAAAATAAGGTTAATTCTTTTTACTTCTTTTGGTTGTTCAGATATGTAGTATGGAAAAGTTTTTAGCTTCTTTTTCTTTTCAATACATCCGTAAACATTAATTGCAAGGTTATTTTGCTTTTCAAATTTGTGTATTTGATTTATTGGTGTTGGAAAATCTATACCTTCTGTTTTAAAGTCTAATGGTGGATATTGTGATACTCTGTCAGAGTTTTTATCTGCTGGATGTAATGCTGAGTTTATTGCATGTAAAAAGCATGTGTCATCTAAATGTTTTACATTAATAACTGCCTTTTTGTCAGATATTAATTTTGGTAGTCGAATGTATGATGATCCTTTTAGTTTCTTGAATTTTGTTATGTTTAAGTATAATTTAGCACAGTAATCTATCTCCAAACCAGATTCTTTTCTTGTATATTTTTATCGTAAAAATCTGAATTTTTTTCTTTGGATGCTTTTAATAATGCAAATTGACTACTGTGTAGCGGTGCTGTAACACGTTTTACTGTTGACCCGTTGTCTTTAAACAGGTTTACTGTAAGCCCTAGTGAAAATTTTACTCCTTTCATTGTTTTCAGTTCTTTGTAAACTTGATTTTTGATTTGAGGTCTTTTATCAATTAAAAGTTTATAAGGATCTTTGTATCTTGAAGCATCAGTTTTGTAAGCTTTAAAATAACCGCATGGGGGATTATCAACTTCTATTAATTCATTTTCTTTTTTATCATTTTCTTGATTTTGCTTCAGTTCTTTTAGTACTTCAGCTTTTTGTTTTTTTGTATGTTTCATCTTGTTTTACTTGTTTGTCTTTTAGTTTGCTATACTTAATTGCTTCTTTTTTTTGGCACTGCGTCTTTTTTTAAGATTTTCAAAAGATTGGTTTGTGGCTACCTTTATTTCAAAATCTTGTTTTCTTCCTTAATTTTATCCAACTCTGTTTGGTCATTCATCGATTTTAGTGCTGTGTTTAATGCTTCTTTGTCTATTTATACCTGTATTATACAGGGCTAATAAATTGTTTATAGTCTCTTTGGTATCGCTCATTTTTTTTATGTCTTTTCTTTGTGTTAAATAATATTTATTATTAAATATAAATAATTATTATGTATATAAAACACAATGTCGGCGTGCAAGTTCTTAAAGATCAGTTCTTACGGTAATTGTAATAGAAAGCCTGCAAAGGGGTCAAATTATTGCAGCATACATAAGGAAAGATTAAAAACCTGTAAAATTTTACCATGTAAAATATGTCATTTGGGTACTACTGCTCAATTACAAATTTGCTGTAAATGTGGTGCTTCAACACTTAGAAAAAACAATGAATATTGGTATTATAAAGATTATAATAAAGAATGTTTAAAATTTAGACGTATTGCGGTTTAATTGCTTATAAGTTTTGGGTTATTTAGCGCCTGGTATATGCTAAATAACCCATTTTTATTTTTAGGTGTTTGTATGATTTATTAGTAATTTGGGGATTTAAGATGCATGTATTTTGTTTTGATTTTTAAAAAAATCAAACTTGAGTAAGTAGGTACCATTTTGAATAAAAAAAAATGTATGTAGTGATTTTAAATTAGTTAGGGTGATTTGGCTGTGAGCCAGAACCCCCAAAATACATATATATAAGTCGAATGTATACATCATAACTATTTATTTATATATGGTTTTGCTAAGTGACTGATTGGTTGTGGGATACAAATAAATATAAAAATATCGGACAGAGTATGTAGCATTCAAGGAGGACAGTCATCCACAAAACACAGAAACAAACACGCAAACAGACAAAAAGGCAAAAGTAATAATAAATACAAACGACATCACAAACACAAAAGGGTTGACAATACGCCTTGGAACGGTTAGTGGCAAAGAAGGCCACTGGGGGGGGGGGGGTGGGGGTGGGGGGGGGGGGTTAAACCGGTTCTAAGGTGCACCAAACCTCACACTTACCCTACTGTCATCCCATAAAACAGGACAATGTAAATAAAGAAATCCCCGCCAAGATATAATCTCTAACCGACAAGGCAGCATCAATAGGCAATATAAGTAAAACACAAATATGCTCGTGTAAATATAATATAAAAAAACAATAGCCTAGAAAGACACAGTGAAGGTACTCAATGACTTGGCAGAAGCCAGAGCAACAAGAGAATAAACCATTAGCATAGTAGATACTTTACAAATTTTGTCACATAAAAGTCATAATTCTTGCGTGATTTTCGTAAGATGCCTATCGTATGATACGTATGTAAAACGAGCAGCTGATGAGTATTATATGCAACCATTTACATTATAATTATATAAGTATCATGTGAGAACCATATACAATTTAAAAACAAATCATGAAGATTATAGGAAACTATGTGCCTATGTTAAACATCGGCGTAGCCATAGACCATATAGGCCCGGGCCTATACATCAACTTGAAAAATGAAAAAATAAAAAGTCCCGAAATACTATAAAGACTAAAGCCAGAAGTGGCTGGGGTTAAGGGTCAACATTTGTTGATTTTATTTTACAGTGTTTGTAATTCAATTTTGTCAAATGTTAATTCTCAAATTTGTCAAAAAATGATTCTTCAAATACCACACAAAGTCAAATATACGTCAAAACGCACCATTGTCGCATAGCTAATAAGTACTGATAAAGGTGATCCTTTGAGAGCAACTAACACAATTAAGAGAATAAAGCAGCAGTCTCGGTTTTATTGAGTCTGTTCATGAGAAGTAATGAAAGAAGCAACACTTCTCACGCCCCCTAGCACCGGCTTAAGCGGTATTCTACTTCAAAGCCACCTATATTGGGCTCGTTGGTCCCAAGGACCAGTAAAAAAATAACACTACTGATTCGTAGCACGGGGAGACTTTTTACAGCCGCCACACTGCACTAAACGAACGCTAGTGTGAATGTTAATAAGTACTGATAAAGGTGATCCTTTGAGAGCAACTAACACAATTAAGAGAATAAAGCAGCAGTCTCGGTTTTATTGAGTCTGTTCATGAGAAGTAATGAAAGAAGCAACACTTCTCACGCCCCCTAGCACCGGCTTAAGCGGTATTCTACTTCAAAGCCACCTATATTGGGCTCGTTGGTCCCAAAGGACCAGTAAAAAAATAACACTACTGATTCGTAGCACGGGGAGACTTTTTACAGCCGCCACACTGCACTAAACGAACGCTAGTGTGAATGTTAATAAGTACTAATAAAGGTGATCCTTTGAGAGCAACTAACACAATTAAGAGAATAAAGCAGCAGTCTCGGTTTTATTGAGTCTGTTCATGAGAAGTAATGAAAGAAGCAACACTTCTCACGCCCCCTAGCTTAAGCGGTATTCTACTTCAAAGCCACCTATATTGGGCTCGTTGGTCCCAAAGGACCAGTAAAAAAATAACACTACTGAAGTTTAAAAAAAGAAGCACCCGGACCCCACTAGTTTGTCGGTCCTATATATGTACCTCAGGTCATCTACGTCCCTGTTTAAACTGAAACTTTTATGAATTTGTTCTCATATAAAAATTATATGAACGTCCGTTTGTATGTATAAAATATTCTATATGCAAATCCCATTTTCATTTACATTATAATTATATAAGTATCATGTGAGAACCATATACAATTTAAAAACAAATCATGAAGATTATAGGAAACTATGTGCCTATGTTAAACATCGGCGTAGCCATAGACCATATAGGCATCAACTTGAAAAATGAAAAAATAAAAAGTCCCGAAATACTATAAAGACTGAAGCCAGAGGTGGCTGGGGTTAAGGGTCAACATTTGTTGATTTTATTTTACAGTGTTTGTAATTTAATTTTGTCAAATGTTAATTCTCAAATTTGTCAAAAAATGATTCTTCAAATACCACACAAAGTCAAATATACGTCAAAACGCACCATTGTCGCATAGCTAAGTTTAAAAAAAGAACACCCGGACCCCACTAGTTTGTCGGTCCTATATATGTACCTCAGGTCATCTACGTCCCTGTTTAAACTGAAACTTTTATGAATTTGTTTTCATATAAAAATTATATGAACGTCCGTTTGTATGTATAAAATATTCTATATGCAAATCCCATTTGCCTAAGAATCATTCTCATATGAGAATGCAATAATGGGTGTATTATATATGGCAACATTGCTTATCTACATGCACTCAACATATCTCCATTAGTTCGTTTTACTTGTATCTGGATTATAACGTTCTGATGAAATATGTGCTGTTTCTAAAAATAACGACAAGGATTTAAAAATAGAACTTAGCTGGTAACTGGATTATAAAGTAGAACGTCACATTGTTTATTTAATGCGTATAATATGAGTTGGCTCTTAAAATAGAAACAGGATATGAATACAGGTTTGAAAAGATCTACTCAGACGTAATGAATAGCCTGTAATCGGTCAACATTATATACAGTGTTAAGTAAATAGTGTAATTCATAATTCATAATGTCATATGAATATAAAGTTTGAATACACAGATTCACACACTGTAATCACTTGTAATAATTAGTTAGAAAACCAATTTAGTAATCAGGTGTCGAGGTCATATAATAATGTATATGTGCCGATTAAAAGTATAGGTTTATTCGCATATTGTTGTTTTTTTAAATACCCGTGTTTGAATATGAGTAAAATTAATTATGTGTTGGTAACTCGTAATTCGACGCTCCCGTTTTGGGGTTTGGTCTGGCTGGTTAAAGCGGTTTATATGTATTTAATAGAGCATGAGTTTTGCACGTGTACGGGGAGATAATGCACGAGCGTCAGCGAGTGCATTATTGTCCGTACAGGTGCAAGTGTGTATTTAGGCTATTGTGGTATAATGAGTATTTGTACCATAGCTCCTTTGTTCTTGCTTATGATATAATTTTCATAAACCTGAAGGTCTGAGCCTAAACCGTGCTATAAATGCCGGTATATTTCAGCCGTGCTATAAATGACAGATTCGGCAGTTATACCATGGTCTACTCAATTTTACGCACGCGCAGTTGTAATTTACAACACAGCTGTCAATCGAAACGACTACACCATTACCAAAACAGCACTCCTTGACATGGCATTTGCCCAATAATATACAAAGGCGATTGGCTACAATAATCAAAACATGGGTCATGCTCATGTCGCGTGATAATGCTATTTCTTGATTGGATCGAGCTGTTAATTTTACTGAAAACTGCAACGACCTAAAATGTCTTGCACATGCGTAGATGGATAATGGCTATGGGTACAAAACATGTATAGCATACTTTTCTCGTATGAGATTTATACTGCACTCTCGGGCCTGCGGCCCTCGAGAAGCAGTATAAATCGCATATACTCGAAAAAGTATGCTAGAAATATTACATAGAGTTTGTATTCTCAAAATATGTAAGTTATATATACCTCGTCATCAGTAGGTTAATAAACGGTGTACATATGTAAGTTATATTTATACCATAATAGCCTAAATACACACTATGCATCGTTTAATACCCGAGGATATACACAGCATATGTTAGTTATTGTGGTATAAATACAATAGAGCATAAGTCTTGCACGTGTACGGACGTTTAACGCTGCATTATCTCCCCGTACACGTGCAAACTCATGCTCTATCCTATACTTGTACCATAGCTCTAATGGTTTTCCTTTGTTCTTGCTTATGATATATTTTTCATAAACCTGAAGGTCTGAGCCTAAACCGTGCTATAAATGCTGGTATATTTCAGCCGTGCTATAAATGACAGATACGGCAGTTATACCATGGTCTACTCAAATTTACGCGCGCGCAGTTGTAATTTACATACAACCTGTCAATCAAAGCTTCCAAAACAGCACTCCTTGACAGTGCATTTGCCCAATAATATACAAAGGCGATTGGCAGCAAAAATCAAAACATGGGTCATGCTGATCACGTATGATAATGCTATTTTTTGATTGGATCGAGTTGTTATTTTTACTGAAAACTGCAACGCCCTAAAACTTCTTGCACATGCGTAGTTGGATAAATGGCTCTGGTACAAAACATTTATAGCATATATTTCTCGTATGCGATTTATACTGCACTATCGGGCCTGCGGCCCTCGAGAAGCAATATAAATCGCATATACTCGAAAAAGTATGCTATAAATATTACATACCTCGTCGTCAGTAGGTTAATAAACGGTGTACGTATGTAAGTTATATATACGTCGTCGTCAGTAGGTTAATAAACGGTGAACATATGTAAGTTATATATACCTCGTCGTCAGTAGGTTAATAAACGGTGTACATATGTAAGTTATAAATATATACCTCGTCGTCAGTAGGGTAATAAACGATGTACGTATGTAAGTTATATATACCTCGTCGTCAGTAGGTTAATAAACAATGTACGTATGTAAGTTATATATACGTCGTCGTCAGTAGGTCAATAAACGATGTACATATGTAAGTTATTGGAGAGCACTGTAATAACAACCCATAAAAATATTATTTAAACTTTAATAGATTTGGCAAATATTGGGCGTGGCATGGATTGAATTTTTAACAATTGGGCTGCCGGTAAGCACAAAAGACCATTATGGCAAGCCCTTACAGCAGAAAGCATTAAGCAATAAAGCAAATTGAATATTACAATATTAAGGACATAAATACATGTGCACCAAATTAAATGTTCATTATGAAAGCAACTTTTCTGATAAGCATTTAAGCAAGTGTTATAAGCACGGTTGATTTTTCAAGCATAATTACAAGTGCACCGAATTCAATCAATTTAAAATGTTTTTAACAATTCGTACGGACAGCAAATTTGTATATAATTTATGTTTAGATTACAATTCAGTCTCTGGGTATAGAGGAGCTGAATAAAGTTAAACTGAAACGTATATGTCCTTCCTTTCACACCTTCGCTGCCCGCCATATGGATGGGTGCCCGGACACTCCAAGTCCTAGAGTGTTCAGGCTCCCATCCACCGCCAAAAATAGGGGAAACATTTTTTGGCAGCAGCGAAGAGTGCCCACCAAAAGCAAAGTATCCTAATGCCACGCCCAAAACAAAACCGGTGCCAAAAAAGAATATATTTTCCTTATCACTGCCTACTTTTAATGAAAAGTTCGCCGGACACGCGCATCATGGAGTGTCCAGGCTCCCATCCATCGCCAAAAACGGAGGAAACAATTTTTGGCAGCAGCGAAGAGTGCGTATCAAAAGCAAAATATCTGAATGCCATGCCCAAAACAGAAACGGTGCCAAAAAAAGTATATATTTCCTTGTCGCTGCCCACTTTTAACGAAACACTCAAATCCAGCCGGAAACTGGTTAAGAAACAAGTTGTTCCCAAGGCTGAAGGAAGATTGTAACCTTTAATGTGTGGCGTCAAACACAAATTGACTGTTAAACGTTTCGAAGTTTTCATAAATTAGCAGCAGAAATAAAAATAATATGAAGTGTAACATGTACATGTTACTCTATTTCAGACCTTGAACATTGAATGATTTCTAATGAAGCATGTATCCTTTCCTCCTGTTTCGTGTGCCACTGTTATTTCATTTCAGCCAGCAAACAACTGATATACATTTGTCTGTATATAATATGCACATTTACCCAAATGTATTAACTTTTGCCTCCTTGATAATCAAGTTATGTCTATTGTGAACGACATGGCACGGTGTACGCCTTCGCCATAGCTGTGGGGTACTAATGTTAAATAATGTCACATGCTGACATGGCACATTGTACGCCTTCGACATAGCTGTGGGGTACTAATGTTAAATAAGGTCGCATGGCTACATGCCACATTGTATGCCTTCGACATAGTTGTGGGGTACTAATGTATAACTAAAGGTGGCATGGCGGCATTGTCCATTGTAAGCCTTCGACATAGGTATGGGGTACTAATGTATAAGAAAAGGTCGCATGAAGGCATGGCACATTGTAAGCCTTCGACATAACTGTTGGGTACTAATGTATAAGTAGACGTCGCTCATTGTACGACTTTGACATAGTTATGGGGTACTAATGTATACGTAAAGGTCGCATGAAATCCTCTGATATTACCTGTTATTTTACAAATACAGGTCACAAGCGGTATTCTGTTCAGTATTACCTACATTTTTTTATAGATATAGGTCACATGTAAAAACGGAAATTAGCAAATAATCATTTATTCGTAATATATTGTTTAAATATTATGTTTTCTATATAAACAATATAATGAGGTATTAACATGTAATACTACTTATTAAACAGAACGTTTACACTTTGTTTTTTGAATCTGACAATAGTTTCATACATATTACAGTATTTCCATATATGGCCTTAATTATGATGCCACACGTCACCTCCTATCCGTGTTATACACAATGAGCGGACATTGCAGCTTATGACACGAACTCAAGCAATCTCTGATTTAATAGAGGCATAAAGTTTATTCCTAGTGCTCGCATCTCTCGCCATTCTGGTACTACTAGGTTATACAGCATGTCTTGATAACGACAATAGGCTTCATCATGGCGTAATACTGCATAGAACTGATCAGAGGTCAACCTAACTCCATTGATGCTGAATGCAAAACGTGTATTGTCTTCTCTTACTAACCTAAGATAGACTAGCATTTCAACGTCGTCTCGCTTTCTTCCATATCTAATGGTAACATCCGGTGTTATATACCTCGCTATCATCAACGCCTTTAGCTTCTCACATTGCAGTAGAATATGTCCTCCTGTCTGTATGCAATCAGACAATAATGTTGATAATTGCTGCCGATCATGAAACGTCAACTTCCTGGCCAGTAGGTTCCTTTCTGGTATCATGTAACTAGGTAGGACGTTTCTTTCCACACATTGTCTTAGGAAGCACAGGGACTGTATAACCATGTCGACGAGAGACTCCTCCCGGAACATTTCTTGTGGGTGAAATTCTGCTATCCATAGAACAACGTTCTTCATGATATAGGATGTAATGTCTTTGTAAACTGGCTGAATAATGTGCTTGGCAACCATTTTCAACAAAACATAGAGTTTAGTTTGAGTATCATTCAGATTTTGAATTAACTTTTGTTCTGCTGTGGTAAAACATATTCTCCACTCCATGTGTTGGTTATCACTGCCTTTGAAACCAACGGGCACAGCGAATGCATCCTCTGTTCTAAAAATGTCATGAATTAAATCTCTCGCAGGCCAGTTATTATTGCGTTGGCGTCTTTCCCAAGAATTCAACACATCTTGGCAGAAACAAGTGATAGAAAGAACATTATCAATATGACCTTCGTAGTTACAAGCCGTTATTGTGACTGGTGCTGATGGACCAGCTCGAGACTCGGATCTAATATCCGCGTCCTGCATATTACGGATAACAGCGTGTTGTAATGATTGTTCCGCTCTTACACATACATCACTTGAAAGATACCATTGTCTGTTTTCAGACATAATTAATGCGTCGTTTACGCATTGTTGTCCGCCATAGTTCACCAATTTCAGTTGAGTATATCCAGGAGGTGTGTTCAGACTATCCATCGCTAAAACTGTGGTATCTGGAAAGTTTGCGTACTGCTGATGGTCATCTGCACAAATAATATTTGGCATTACCTTCATTAAATCCTCGTCACTTTGTAAATATGCTGCAAGTCCTTCCCCCTTACTCCCAGCAGTGATTATCCGCCTATGTCCAGTACCAGACATTATGTTTGATTCTTCTCTATTACGGTCCACTCTACACTGAACCATGTCCTTATTAAAACCCATACAGTCTAATGTTTGTGACACAAGCCGTGAATACTCGTGATTAGATGCCATTGTTTAAATAAAGTCGTCTCTTTTTACATTATCGGTCTTGAATATCGGTTGGGTTTCTGCGGTGTTTATCTATTTATTTATTTTGTCTTTTATTGTTATTAAAATACAGTACATTTATTTTCTCCCTTAGTATTTAAGTTCTGTAAATTCAATACGAATACTTCCCTCTTTTCCATGGTGGACGTATTCTCCTGAAATATATAATGAAGTCATGTAATTTACAAATATTAAAAAAAAAATATTTTAGGATTTGTACGGATGAACTGACTATATTCATGTGTGGTCTAGTGTAGGGTAATAGTGTAGTGTAGATGTCTAGTGTAGATGTCTAGTGTAGAGGTCTAGGGTAGAGGTCTAGTGTAGTGTAGATGTCTAGTGTAGAGGCCTAGTGTAGATGCCTAGTGTAGAGGTCTAGTGTTGAAGTCTAGTGTAGAGGTCTAGTGTAGATGTATATTGTAGAGGTCTAGTGTAAAGGTCTAGTGTAGAGGTCTAGTGTTGAGGTCTAGTGTAGTGTAGAGGTATAGTGTAGATGTCTAGTGTAGTGTAGATGTCTAGTGTAGAGGTCTAGTGTAGACGTCTAGTGTAGAGGTATAGTGTAGAGGCCTAGTGTAGAGGTCTAGTGTAGAGGTCTAGTGTAGTGTAGATGTCTAGTGTAGAGGTCTAGTGTAGTGTAGATCTCTAGTGTAGAGGTCTAGTGTAGAGGTCTAGTGTAGAGGACTAGTGTAGAGGTCTAGTGTAGAGGTCTAGTGTAGATGTCTAGTGTAGTGTAGAGGTCTAGTATAGATGTCTAGTGTATAGGTATAGGGTAGAGGTCTAGTGTAGTGTAGAGGTCTAGTGTAGAGGTCTAGTGTAGAGGTCTAGTGTAGTGTAGATGTCTATTGTAGAGGTCTAGTGTAGAGATCTATTGTAGTGTAGATGTCTAGTGTAGAGGCCTAGTGTAGTGTAGAGGCCTAGTGTAGAGGCCTAGTGTAGAGGCCTAGTAAAGAGGTCTAGTGTAGAGGTCTGGGTAGAGGATTAGTTTAGAGGTCTAGTGTAAAGTTCTAGTGTAGAGGTGTAGTGTAGATGTCTAGTGTACAGGTCTAGTGTACAGGTCTAGTGTAGAGGTCTAGTGTAGTGGACTAGTGTAGAGGCCTAGTGTAGAGGCCTAGTGTAGAGGTCTAGTGTAGAGGTCTAGTGTAGAGGTCTAGTGTAGAGGTCTAGTGTAGATGTCTAGTGTAGTGTAGAGGTCTAGTGTAGAGGTCTAGTGTAGAGGTTTATAGTGTAGTGTAGATGTCTAGTGTAGAGGCCTAGTGTAGAGGCCTAGTGTAGAGGTCTAGTGTAGAGGTATAGTGTAGAGGTCTAGTGTATAGGTCTAGTATAGAGGTCTAGTGTAGAGGACTAGGGTAGAGGTCTAGTGTATAGGTCTAGTGTAGAGCGTTTGTACGGTTGAACTGACTATATTCATGTGTGGTCTAATGTAGAGCGTTGGACCCATGATCGAAAAGTCCTGGGTTCGATACCCGTCATGACCATATGTGTTGTGTTCCTGAGCAAGACGCAATATCTGCATTGCTTTGTACTGGTTCTACCCATGAAGTCATGCAGTGTGATTAAAACAAGTTCGAAGAGCTTTTGTTACAATCGATATGAAAAATAAAGAATGTTAAATTATTGACTGTACTTAGCCGTGTCCGTCGGATGGGGAAGTAACCCGGGCCGTCCGGTATTTCGGAGTCTATCCTCCGAGCACGTTAACGATCCATAGGAATTTATTCGTGAGTAAGAGTAACATTCAAACATATGTCTTTATGATATGAGATAGCACCTGACTTCTTGTTGGTGTTATAAAAACAATCGGCTAAAATAATGTTTTCTGATGCAAACACTTACTGTTGGTAAATTCGGGATGGAGTGTTCATGAACTATTCATTTATTTCGGACTATAAGGCTTGCAGAGTAACCGATTAATGATAACCGATTTGTGATAACCGATTTGTGATAAGACAGAAGTCCACTTTATTTGATTTGAATACATTTTGATAGACTAAAAGTGTAGTTTACTAGTTCAAAATGATACATTATTTGTGCAATAAATTCACGAATAAATATCAAATACCAACATCCAGATTCGAATCCAGACCTCCAACGAATTTGAAGCTCACAATGTTATTTGAGTTGCATATCCCCACTGGATTAGTCTGAATCATATAATCGCATAGATGCGATTTTCTCAACTGTCATGATATTATCAAAGTAAAAACACTATATCAGGCAAAACAATATTTATGCTCCCGCTTCCGAGCTTCCCCCTGACGACGCACCAGTAATAGGCACTGTACTCAGACAATGAACAATAATTTGTATATTAATATACTGTATACAGAAGGGTGTACTATAGCAAGGCACCCGGGGTACATTTATGTATACAGAAACGTACCCGAAAACCATCGAAATCCAGAAAGGCCCCCAAATATACATAAATGTACCAGAGAGAAAATGCAATGTCGTAAAACGCGGCCGTAACACGTTGTTACTTCATGGAACGAAACTTTCATTGCTTACAAAGTTTAATCGATTCACTTTTTAAAGTGCCACACGGCAATCTTGAAGTGTTTGAACGTGTGTGTGTGTGTGTGTGTGTGTGTGTAGTTCTGAGGTTTATAGTCCCTCCACCAACAAACACGATAAACGCGAGATAGCTCACGTATCTTGAAGCGATGGGTACAATAGACTCTGGACTATGATCTGCGTTGAGTATGTTGGTTGATCTGGTGCTGCTGTGTTGTCGGTTCTGCTGATCGTATGTTGGTGGTTGTCTCTTCCGCTTTATGATTTTCGCTGCGGAGGTGAGGTGGGGGAGTGGGGTCTGGAAGACATCCTCTAGGTGGTTGAATCAACGAACAAATAGCTGGTGCGGTTAAGGTAGCCCAGTTTAGGGCCACACCCATCATAGCATGACCCCTGCGCCGCACACACCATCCGACGCCGGTATATCCTCTCCTCTTCGGTCTTCAGTCAAATATAGGCCTCTGCGTCGATCCCTATTACTGCCTACATACTCTACTTTTACTGTGGGGAGTTGATCTCAGCCCCGGTCTACGGACTGCTGACGTCAAGAGTTCGGTGTAGCCACCAGGTGATGTGTGCTGTGACGGGACGCAGGAGACATCCTCACTCTCTGTCAAATGACACTCTAGCTACTAAACTCTATGGGCTGACCTAAGAGTTCGGTAATACCACTCCACGTGAATAGAGTGGCAATGGCGTATAGGGCTGGTAAGGCGACTCCTACTCAAACATCATGAGTGTCATAAGTTGCCACACAGCGACGTGCACGCGGTGAAGATAGCAGTTGGGAAGTGTTTGAAATTAGTGTTTCGATTTATATATTCAATATCATTTTTACTTTTTCCCTGGGAACATTTAAATAAAAAAATATTAAGTATTCACTATTTCGTCTCATTTTACTATAACTTTTAATATATTATTGGTGCAATAATATAAAAAAAATTAATAATATGCAAAAACAAATTGTTAATACTATTCTTATAATTAATATTAATGATTGAACAAATGCAAGTTATGCAGAAAAAACTAGCGGGACGCCGTGAGTTTGATTGCCATGTGTCCCTTTAAAAGCCGCTCGCAGTTGTCTCCGCCTTCAAGAAATGCAGATGGATTAAATATTTGAACTACACTTCTTGACTGACGAGCTGCATATTTGTTTACTTTTTCTGCGCGGGGTTGGATGATTTACAACTTAAGGTTTTACGACAATGCGTTCTGTATTTTATTACTAACTTTGGCAGCCTAAATATGTTTTCAAGAACATTAGCGCCGCAAAAGTTAATGATAAACAATATTGTTTAAGTAGTTGTTTTATCAAGTTCTAAATTGTTTCTATTCCGCCAATGAGATCGTGTTTGTCCGGGTACGTTTCTGTATATTTGGGGGCCGTTCTGAAATTCGAAGATTTTCGGGTACGTTTCTGTATACATAAATGTTCCCCGGGTACCTTTCTGTAGTACCCGATACGACAATGACCCTATCAGCTACAGTAGGGTGTACATCCAGCTAAATGTATTACTTCATTTTAAAATATGACATATGTTACATGCATTTAAAATGTTTCTGCCTCATAGATGGGCTGTTTATCTCATAAACATGAGAAGTAAAACAACGAATTTAACACATACATGATTAACACAGTAAACTACAGCATTTATATTTACTTCAGAATATGTGGTACGAGTACTGACCTTCATATTCAGCTCAGGTTCCTGTATTTTGGTACATTGTATCAAATCCGTCATGGCATTTCTTGGCTGGTAATACTTCTTCCCTTCACATATTTGTTCTTTCTATAAATAGATACATGATTTGACTTGGTTTTTAAAAATAGATTTTTGGAAAATCTATAAGCGAGTAATGGTATAGTAAAAACACACCAACAAGAACCATTTTAATGGAATATATACAGATCTGCTACATAATTATATCGATGCATATTATCGTAATTATCCGCGGTTATTAAGGTCGTGTAATGATGTATACAGCAGTGGGCAGTGGCGGATGCAGTATAATTGTCTTTGTGTGAGTGTGTGTGTGTGCATTTTGACATCGTCTCAGTTAAGAGGGGATTAAGGTCGTGTAATGAAGTATACAGCAGTGACGGATGCAGTATTGTTTTTGTGTGTGTGACTTTAAGAACCATGCAACATTTAAAGAACAACTGACAATCAAATTAAAACCAAAAACGCAATTGCACGTGCATTTTGACATCGTCTCAGTTAAGAGGGGATTGGGGGAGATGTGAGTTTCAAATTTCAAGTTTCAAATTTTCAAGTGGGACTTTTCAGATTTTAGTGGAGAGCGGTGCACGGGCCGGTGCACCCACGCCTTAATCCGCCTATGTAGATAGCAGTTCTGTAGTATTTTGAGGGAGGGTGGTGGGGGGAGGGGAGGGATGGTGGGGCGGGCGCGAGGTCCGAACGCCAAGGAGATCATTGGTGACGTATCTATAATGCATAGGCAATGCCACTTAATGGCTGCACTACAAATGTATGACTTACATTTCTCCTTTCATACTTTTTTAAAGCAATACACATACATGTATTATTAGATGAACGACTTTGTACGATCTCTCATATGGAGGGGGATATCCTCCATCTAATAACCGTGTTATAGATGAACGACTTTGTACGATATTTCATATGGAGGGGGATATCCGCCATGTAATAAGCGTGTTATAGATGAACGACTTTGTACGATATTTCATATGGAGGGGGATATCCGCCATGTAATAAGCGTGTTATAGATGAACGACTTTGTACGATATTTCATATGGAGGGGGATATCCGCCATCTAATAAGCGTGTTATAGATGAACGACTTTGTACGATATTTCATATGGAGGGGGATATCCGCCATGTAATAAGCGTGTTATAGATGAACGACTTTGTACGATCTCTCATATGGAGGGGGATATCCGCCATGTAATAAGCGTGTTATAGATAAACGACTTTGTACGATCTCTCATAAGGAGGGGGATATCCGCCATGTAATAAGCGTGTTATAGATGGACGACTTTGTACGATCTCTCATATGGAGGGGGATATCCGCCATTGTATTTGTCATTTTGAACTTGCATTATGACAAATTGCAATATAATTTATTCCATTCTACATTCTAGATTTGTAACTTCCTAATTTCTTAAAATCTAAATTCATTAATTGTGCCTTTGTTAAATTGCCAAATATTGTATTTTTGCATTGTTGCATTGTTGCATTGTTACATTGCTGAATTTTTGCATTGTTGCATTGTTGCATGGTTACATTTGACATTCAGTTATCCTCGGTTTCATAAGTGAATATGGTGCATTAACAATTGACGTTGTGCGATTATTAACAATATGACGTCATGCAAACGTCAACTTTATGAACGTGAAGAAACGCGTGAATAAAATCAACTTATCGCTAGTGGGCGCTTTAATTGATCTAATCTGCCCAGACCGATATCTGCAAGTGATAGGTCTTGGTTCGGCTTTTACCCCAACCCTTACTGGGTTATTTTTATCAATTATTTTCGTAGCGCCATCTGGTGTAATAATGCGACTGTCAATTTACTGCATTCTTGCATTTCTTCTTTGTAACTTGTATATTACAAATCTACCTTCTTGAAAAAAAGTGTGTATTTTTTTATTGTTTAAAAGTTTAATGAAAAGCGAAACATTGCTACGAATGTATTAATTAAATAATGCATTTAACAAATTATCAATGTGTGTTTAATAAATTAGGAAATTAAAAATCTATTAGAAATGGAATAAGTCATATCGCAATGACAATATTGACAATTTAAACAAAAGCACAATGAATCTAGCGTTTACGAAATTAGGAAATTACAAATCTAGAATTTAGATATTGCAATTTGTTATACCATGAGGGTGTCTAAGATAGTGAAGTTCCTGCGATCATAAAGGTCCTTATACAAGTATTATAAACTATTCGAGATATACCATGAGGGTGTCTAAGATAATGAAGTTCCTGCGATCATAAAGGTCCTTATACAAGTATTATAAACTATTCGTGATATACCATGAGGGTGTCTAAGATAATGAAGTTCCTGCGATCATAAAGGTCCTGATACAAGTATTATAAACTATTTGTGATATACCATGAGGGTGTCTAAGATAATGAAGTTCCTGCGATCATAGTGGTCCGTATACAAGTATTATAAACTATTCGTGATATACCATGAGGGTGTCTAAGATAATGAAGTTCCTGCGATCATAAAGGTCCTTATACAAGTATTATAAACTATTCGTGATATACCATGAGGGTGTCTAAGATAATGAAGTTCCTGCGATCATAAAGGTCCTTATACAAGTATTATAAACTATTCGTGATATACCATGAGGGTGTCTAAGATAATGAAGTTCCTGCGATCATAAAGGTCCTTATACAAGTATTTTAAACTATTCGTGATATACCATGAGGGTGTCTAAGATACTGAAGTTCCTGCGATCATAAAGGTCCTTATACAAGTAGTATAAACTATTCGTGATATACCATGAGGATGTCTAAGATAATGAAGTTCCTGCGATCATAAAGGTCCTTATACCAGTATTATAAACTATTCGTGATATACCATGAGGGTGTCTAAGATAATGAAGTTCCTGCGATCATAAATGTCCTTATACAAGTATTATAAACTATTCGTGATATACCATGAGGATGTCTAAGATAATGACGTTCCTGCGATCATAACGGTCCTGATACAAGTATTATAAACTATTTGTGATATACCATGAGGGTGTCTAAGATAATGAAGTTCCTGCGATCATAAAGGTCCTTATACAAGTATTATAAACTATTCGTGATATACCATGAGGGTGTCTAAGATAATGAAGTTCCTGCGATCATAGTGGTCCGTATACAAGTATTATAAACTATTCGTGATATACCATGAGAGTGTCTAAGATAATGAAGTTCCTGCGATAACAAAGGTCCTTATACAAGTATTATAAACTATTCGTGATATACCATGAGAGTGTCTAAGATAATGAAGTTTCTGCGATCATAAAGGTATTATAAACTATTCGTGATATACCATGAGGGTGTCTAAGATAATGAAGTTCCTGCAATCATAAAGGTCCTTATACAAGTATTCGTGATATACCACGAGGGTGTCTAAGCTAATGAAGTTCCTGCTATCATAAAGGTCCTTATACAAATATTCGTGATATACCATGAGAGTGTCTAAGATAATGAAGTCCTGCGATCATAAAGGTCCTTATACAAGTATTTGTGATATACCACGAGGGTGTCTAAGATAATGAAGTTCCTGCGATCATAACGGTCCTCATACAAGTATTATAAACTATTCGTGATATACCATGAGGGTGTCTAAGATAATGAAGTTCCTGCGATCATAACGGTCCTTATACAAGTATTATAAACTATTCGTGATATACCATGAGGGTGTCTAAGCTAATGAAGTTCCTGCGATCATAAAGGTCCTTATACAAGTATTTGTGATTTACCACGAGGGTGTCTAAGATAATGAAGTTCCTGCGATCATAAAGGTCCTTATACAAGTATTTGTGATATACCATGAGGGTGTCTAAGCTATTGAAGTTCCTGCGATCATAAAGATCATTATACAAGTATTTGTGATATACCACGAGGGTGTCTAATATAATGAAGTTCCTGCGATCATAAAGGTCCTTATACAAGTATTATAAACTATTCGTGATATACCATGAGAGTGTCTAAGATAATGAAGTTCCTGCGATCATAAAGGTCCTTATACAAGTATTATAAACTATTCGTGATATACCATGAGAGTGTCTAAGATAATGAAGTTCCTGCGATCATAAAGGTCCTTATACAAGTATTATTAACTTAGGCCAAATAAAAAAAAAACATTTGTTAACGCTATCACAGACAAAAACATTAGGTAGGTCGAGGGGCAGAGAGAGGATTTAAGACCAAAAGGTGACTGTGTGAAGAGAGCGCTAACTTAGGTTGACAACTAACGTCCCCACAACCACGCAACTCTTCCCCAACCCCACCACAAAAACAACTAGAAAACACAACAACATTGTTTCACCATAAATCTACTCTTGAGGTCGGTATGAATAGTGTGTCGATAAAGCACATAAAACATGTTCGTTTTGGTGTTTCATAAACAGACTGTGATTTGGATGTGTATATGAACTATGATATCGTTTCAAAATAGCTTATTAGTTCAACAGTTAAGTGTCGATTCTTACGGGCTTATTGTTCGTGCATCATGCCTAGTTCGGTCGTGCACATTATTCTAAACTTTAGAAAAAATGATTAAATGAACAGTTAAGTGTCGATTCTTACGGATGGCGGGAGGTCTACGGTACTGGTAGTGGGTAGTCTGCCTCCACCACGAAAGAAATCGACCGTCATATATAACCTTACATGTTTTGAAAATGACGTGAAACACCATACAAACTACCAAACAAACATCAACAATTAAAACGTTCAAAATTTAAACAAAGTACATTATTTTTCTCTACATTTACTATACTTATTCAACCAACTGTATTCGACATTATTATCATTTCAGGGCTTAAACATTTACGTATTTTAGTAGTGTCATCTCAAAAACGATTATTATGTTAATCATGATTCTTAACGAACCCCTGTAATAATAAAGTATAACAAATATGCACGAAGTATTATATAATTAACCAAACCATTCTGTTTGAGTTATCACAAATATTGTTAACATAAGCGAACATAAGGACATAGCCAGTCTATTGTGATAAATGCATTTTCTTGTCTACACACACACAGTGTTCATGTTTAAGAGAGGTAAGCATTGAAAGAATGTACCTGTATTCTCGTTTTCTGACTATATGTAATCTTTTAAATATCAAATATCTCTTCCGGCCCTCGAACATCGTAGGATGATAGGTGGAAAAAACTAATAAATACACTTACCATAACTGGAGAAACACATTAAATCCTCAATACAACCCTATCTTCTGCAAGGTAATGGTATTTTGTTAGAATCACTCGCTAAAATAAAATGTCTCGTTTCAGATTCAGCTGAAGTTTCCCCATCCAATTATGTCCTATTAATGTCTGCCCCAATAATTTGTTTTTAAATTCAACAAGAATTTATAGATTTTGGTCGTATCACGTGATGACCATTGTTCTCATGCTTATGTGTTTAATGATCTGTCAGTTGCAGCGCCACGCCATAGGTTCTTTCTTCGTGGTTTACGGCGTAATTTCTTATTTATATTATATTATTTGGAATACATCCAAATTCATTCAGTTAATAAAATAAACGTAATACCAATGTGTATCAGATGTATTTTTTACTTATTTAGAATGTCATTACAGACTTATTGTTCAATCAATCTGCATAATGTCGGCGTGATTTATGAAGAATGTGAAACACGGCCCTTCTCACAAGGGCAGTTATACAAAGAACGTAATTCGTGTCTGTCAAGTTAAACAATACGTGTCCAGCATGCTAATTGTGTATGTTAGATAATATAGCTGTATGAAAGTAAGTTGTATATGATGTGTTAATATAGCTGTATAAAAGTAAGTTGTATATGATGTGTTAATATAGCTGTATAAAAGTAAGTTGTATATGATGTGTTAATATAGCTGTATGAAAGTAAGTTGTATATGATGTTTTAATATAGCTGTATAAAAGTAAGTTGTATATGATGTGTTAATATAGCTGTATAAAAGTAAATTGTATATAATGTGATAATATAGCTGTATAAAAGTAAGTTGTATATGATGTGATAATATAGCTGTATAAAAGTAAGTTGTATATGATGTGTTAATATAGCTGTATGAAAGTAAGTTGTATATGATGTGTTAATATAGCTGTATAAAAGTAAGTTGTATATAAAGTGTTAATATAGCTGTATAAAAGTAAGTTGTATATGATGTGTTAATATAGCTGTATAAAAGTAAGTTGTATATGATGTGTTAATATAGCTGTATAAAAGTAAGTTGTATATGATGTGTTAATATAGCTGTATAAAAGTAAGTTGTATATGATGTGTTAATATAGCTGTATAAAAGTAAGTTGTATATGATGTGTTAATATAGCTGTATAAAAAGTAAGTTGTATATGATGTATTAATATATCTGTATAAAAGTAAGTTGTATATGATGTGTTAATATAGCTGTATAAAAGTAAGTTGTATATAATGTGTTAATATAGCTGTATAAAAGTAAGTTGTATATGATGTGATAATATAGCTGTATAAAAGTAAGTTGTATATGATGTGTTAATATAGCTGTATAAAAGTTAGTTGTATATGATGTGTTAATATAGCTGTATACAAGTAAGTTGTATATGATGTGTTAATATACCTGTATAAAAGTTAGTTGTATATGATGTGTTAATATAGCTGTATACAAGTAAGTTGTATATGATGTGTTAATATAGCTGTATAAAAGTTAGTTGTATATGATGTGTTAATATAGCTGTATACAAGTAAGTTGTATATGATGTGTTAATATACCTGTATAAAAGTTAGTTGTATATGATGTGTTAATATAGCTGTATACAAGTAAGTTGTATATGATGTGTTAATATAGCTGTATAAAAGTAAGTTGTATATAAAGTGTTAATATAGCTGTATACAAGTAAGTTGTATATGATGTGTTAATATAGCTGTATAAAAGTAAGTTGTATATGATGTGTTAATATAGCTGTATAAAAGTAAGTTGTATATGATGTGTTAATATAGCTGTATAAAAGTAAGTTGTATATGATGTGTTAATATAGCTGTATAAAAGTAAGTTGTATATGATGTGTTAATATAGCTGTATAAAAGTAAGTTGTATATGATGTGTTAATATAGCTGTATAAAAGTAAGTTGTATATGATGTGTTAATATAGCTGTATAAAAGTAAGTTGTATATGATGTGTTAATATAGCTGTATAAAAAGAAATTTGTATATGATGTGTTAATATAGCTGTATAAAAGTTAGTTGTATATGATGTGTTAATATAGCTGTATACAAGTAAGTTGTATATGATGTGTTAATATAGCTGTATAAAAGTTAGTTGTATATGATGTGTTAATATAGCTGTATACAAGTAAGTTGTATATGATGTGTTAATATAGCTGTATAAAAGTAAGTTGTATATAAAGTGTTAATATAGCTGTATACAAGTAAGTTGTATATGATGTGTTAATATAGCTGTATAAAAGTAAGTTGTATATGATGTGTTAATATAGCTGTATAAAAGTAAGTTGTATATGATGTGTTAATATAGCTGTATAAAAAGTAAGTTGTATATGATGTGTTAATATAGCTGTATAAAAGTAAGTTGTATATGATGTGTTAATATAGCTGTATAAAAGTAAGTTGTATATGATGTGTTAATATAGCTGTATAAAAGTAAGTTGTATATGATGTGATAATATAGCTGTATAAAAGTAAGTTGTATATGATGTGTTAATATAGCTGTATAAAAGTAAGTTGTATATGATGTGTTAATATAGCTGTATAAAAGGTAAGTTGTATATGATGTGTTAATAAAGCTGTATAAAAGTAAGTTGTATATGATGTGTTAATATAGCTGTATAAAAGTAAGTTGTATATGATGTGTTAATATAGCTGTATAAAAGTAAGTTGTATATGATGTGTTAATATAGCTGTATAAAAGTTAGTTGTATATGATGTGTTAATATAGCTGTATAAAAGTAAGTTGTATATGATGTGTTAATATAGCTGTATGAAAGTAAGTTGTATATGATGTGTTAATATAGCTGTATAAAAGTAAGTTGTATATGATGTGTTAATATAGCTGTATAAAAGTAAGTTGTATATAATGTGATAATATAGCTGTATAAAAATAAGTTGTATATGATGTGATAATATGGCTGTATAAAAGTAAGTTGTATATGATGTGTTAATATAGCTGTATGAAAGTAAGTTGTATATGATGTATTAATATAGCTGTATGAAAGTAAGTTGTATATGATGTGTTAATATAGCTGTATAAAAGTAATTTGTATATAAAGTGTTAATATAGCTGTATAAAAGTAAGTTGTATATGATGTGTTAATATAGCTGTATAAAAGTAAGTTGTATATGATGTGTTAATATAGCTGTATAAAAGTAAGTTGTATATGATGTGTTAATATAGCTGTATAAAAGTAAGTTGTATATGATGTGTTAATATAGCTGTATAAAAAGTAAGTTGTATATGATGTGTTAATATAGCTGTATAAAAGTAAGTTGTATATGATGTGTTAATATAGCTGTATAAAAGTAAGTTGTATATGATGTGTTAATATAGCTGTATAAAAGTAAGTTGTATATGATGTGATAATATAGCTGTATAAAAGTAAGTTGTATATGATGTGATAATATAGCTGTATAAAAGTAAGTTGTATATGATGTGTTAATATAGCTGTATGAAAGTAAGTTGTATATGATGTGTTAATATAGCTGTATAAAAGTAAATTGTATATGATGTGATAATATAGCTGTATAAAAGTAAGTTGTATATGATGTGATAATATAGCTGTTTAAAAGTAAGTTGTATATGATGTGTTAATATAGCTGTATGAAAGTAAGTTGTATATGATGTGTTAATATAGCTGTATAAAAGTAAGTTGTATATGATGTGTTAATATAGCTGTATAAAAGTAAGCTGTATATGATGTGTTAATATAGCTGTATAAAAGTAAGTTGTATATGATGTGTTAATATAGCTGTATAAAAGTAAGTTGTATATGATGTGTTAATATAGCTGTATAAAAGTAAGTTGTATATGATGTGTTAATATAGCTGTATAAAAAGTAAGTTGTATATGATGTGTTAATATAGCTGTATAAAAGTAAGTTGTATATGATGTGTTAATATAGCTGTATAAAAGTAAGTTGTATATGATGTGTTAATATAGCTGTATAAAAGTAAGTTGTATATGATGTGATAATATAGCTGTATAAAAGTAAGTTGTATATGATGTGATAATATAGCTGTATAAAAGTTAGTTGTATATGATGTGTTAATATAGCTGTATACAAGTAAGTTGTATATGATGTGTTAATATACCTGTATAAAAGTTAGTTGTATGTGATGTGTTAATATAGCTGTATACAAGTAAGTTGTATATGATGTGTTAATATAGCTGTATAAAAGTAAGTTGTATATAAAGTGTTAATATAGCTGTATACAAGTAAGTTGTATATGATGTGTTAATATAGCTGTATAAAAGTAAGTTGTATATGATGTGTTAATATAGCTATATAAAAGTAAGTTGTATATGATGTGTTAATATAGCTGTATAAAAAGTAAGTTGTATATGATGTGTTAATATAGCTGTATAAAAGTAAGTTGTATATGATGTGTTAATATAGCTGTATAAAAGTAAGTTGTATATGATGTGTTAATATAGCTGTATAAAAGTAAGTTGTATATGATGTGATAATATAGCTGTATAAAAGTAAGTTGTATATGATGTGTTAATATAGCTGTATAAAAGTAAGTTGTATATGATGTGTTAATATAGCTGTATAAAAGGGAAGTTGTATATGATGTGTTAATATAGCTGTATAAAAGTAAGTTGTATATGATGTGTTAATATAGCTGTATAAAAGTAAGTTGTATATGATGTGTTAATATAGCTGTATAAAAGTAAGTTGTATATGATGTGTTAATATAGCTGTATAAAGGTAAGTTGTATATGAAGTGTTAATAAAGCTGTATAAAAGTAAGTTGTATATGATGTGTTAATATAGCTGTATAAAAGTAAGTTGTATATGATGTGTTAATATAGCTGTATGAAAGTAAGTTGTATATGATGTGTTAATATAGCTGTATAAAAGTAAATTGTATATGATGTGATAATATAGCTGTATAAAAGTAAGTTGTATATGATGTGATAATATAGCTGTTTAAAAGTAAGTTGTATATGATGTGTTAATATAGCTGTATGAAAGTAAGTTGTATATGATGTGTTAATATAGCTGTATAAAAGTAAGTTGTATATGATGTGTTAATATAGCTGTATAAAAGTAAGCTGTATATGATGTGTTAATATAGCTGTATAAAAGTAAGTTGTATATGATGTGTTAATATAGCTGTATAAAAGTAAGTTGTATATGATGTGTTAATATAGCTGTATAAAAGTAAGTTGTATATGATGTGTTAATATAGCTGTATAAAAGTAAGTTGTATATGATGTGTTAATATAGCTGTATAAAAAGTAAGTTGTATATGATGTGTTAATATAGCTGTATAAAAGTAAGTTGTATATGATGTGTTAATATAGCTGTATAAAAGTAAGTTGTATATGATGTGTTAATATAGCTGTATAAAAGTAAGTTGTATATGATGTGATAATATAGCTGTATAAAAGTAACCTGTATATGATGTGATAATATAGCTGTATAAAAGTTAGTTGTATATGATGTGTTAATATAGCTGTATACAAGTAAGTTGTATATGATGTGTTAATATACCTGTATAAAAGTTAGTTGTATGTGATGTGTTAATATAGCTGTATACAAGTAAGTTGTATATGATGTGTTAATATAGCTGTATAAAAGTAAGTTGTATATAAAGTGTTAATATAGCTGTATACAAGTAAGTTGTATATGATGTGTTAATATAGCTGTATAAAAGTAAGTTGTATATGATGTGTTAATATAGCTATATAAAAGTAAGTTGTATATGATGTGTTAATATAGCTGTATAAAAAGTAAGTTGTATATGATGTGTTAATATAGCTGTATAAAAGTAAGTTGTATATGATGTGTTAATATAGCTGTATAAAAGTAAGTTGTATATGATGTGTTAATATAGCTGTATAAAAGTAAGTTGTATATGATGTGATAATATAGCTGTATAAAAGTAAGTTGTATATGATGTGTTAATATAGCTGTATAAAAGTAAGTTGTATATGATGTGTTAATATAGCTGTATAAAAGGGAAGTTGTATATGATGTGTTAATATAGCTGTATAAAAGTAAGTTGTATATGATGTGTTAATATAGCTGTATAAAAGTAAATTGTATATGATGTGTTAATATAGCTGTATAAAAGTAAGTTGTATATGATGTGTTAATATAGCTGTATAAAGGTAAGTTGTATATGAAGTGTTAATAAAGCTGTATAAAAGTAAGTTGTATATGATGTGTTAATATAGCTGTATAAAAGTAAGTTGTATATGATGTGTTAATATAGCTGTATGAAAGTAAGTTGTATATGATGTGTTAATATAGCTGTATAAAAGTAAGTTGTATATGATGTGTTAATATAGCTGTATAAAAGTAAGTTGTATATAATGTGATAATATAGCTGTATAAAAGTAAGTTGTATATGATGTGATAATATAGCTGTATAAAAGTAAGTTGTATATGATGTGTTAATATAGCTGTATGAAAGTAAGTTGTATATGATGTGTTAATATAGCTGTATAATAGTAAGTTGTATATAAAGTGTTAATATAGCTGTATAAAAGTAAGTTGTATATGATGTGTTAATATAGCTGTATAAAAGTAAGTTGTATATGATGTGTTAATATAGCTGTATAAAAGTAAGTTGTATATGATGTGTTAATATAGCTGTATAAAAGTTAGTTGTATATGATGTGTTAATATAGCTGTATAAAAGTAAGTTGTATATGATGTGTTAATATATCTGTATAAAGAGTAAGTTGTATATGATGTGTTAATATAGCTGTATAAAAGTAAGTTGTATATGATGTGTTAATATAGCTGTATAAAAGTAAGTTGTATATGATGTGTTAATATAGATGTATAAAAGTAAGTTGTATATGATGTGTTAATATAGCTGTATAAAAGTAAGTTGTATATGATGTGATAATATAGCTGTATAAAAGTAAGTTGTATATGATGTGTTAATATAGCTGTATAAAAGTTAGTTGTATATGATGTGTTAATATAGCTGTATACAAGTAAGTTGTATATGATGTGTTAATATAGCTGTATACAAGTAAGTTGTATATGATGTGTTAATATAGCTGTATAAAAGTAAGTTGTATATAAAGTGTTAATATAGCTGTATACAAGTAAGTTGTATATGATGTGTTAATATAGCTGTATAAAAGTAAGTTGTATATGATGTGTTAATATAGCTGTATAAAAGTAAGTTGTATATGATGTGTTAATATAGCTGTATAAAAAGTAAGTTGTATATGATGTGTTAATATAGCTGTATAAAAGTAAGTTGTATATGATGTGTTAATATAGCTGTATAAAAGTAAGTTGTATATGATGTGTTAATATAGCTGTATAAAAGTAAGTTGTATATGATATGATAATATAGCTGTATAAAAGTAAGTTGTATATGATGTGTTAATATAGCTGTATAAAAGTAAGTTGTATATGATGTGTTAATATAGCTGTATAAAAGTAAGTTGTATATGATGTGATAATATAGCTGTATAAAAGTAAGTTGTAGATGATGTGTTAATATAGCTGTATAAAAGTAAGTTGTATATGATGTGTTAATATAGCTGTATAAAAAGTAAGTTGTATATGATGTGTTAATATAGCTGTATAAAAGTAAGTTGTATATGATGTGTTAATATAGCTGTATAAAAGTAAGTTGTATATGATGTGTTAATATAGCTGTATAAAAGTAAGTTGTATATGATGTGTTAATATAGCTGTATAAAAGTAAGTTGTTTATGAAGTGTTAATATAGCTGTATAAAAGTAAGTTGTATATGATGTGTTAATATAGCTGTATAAAAGTAAGTTGTATATGATGTGTTAATATAGCTGTATAAAAAGTAAGTTGTATATGATGTGTTAATATAGCTGTATAAAAGTAAGTTGTATATGATGTGTTAATATAGCTGTATAAAAGTAAGTTGTATATGATGTGTTAATATAGCTGTATAAAAGTAAGTTGTATATGATGTGTTAATATAGCTGTATTAAAGTAAGTTGTATATGAAGTGTTAATATAGCTGTATAAAAGTAAGTTGTATATGATGTGTTAATATAGCTGTATAAAAGTAAGTTGTATATGATGTGTTATTATAGCTGTATAAAAGTAAGTTGTATATGAAGTGTTAATATAGCTCTATAAAAGTAAGTTGTATATGATGTGTTAATATAGCTGTATAAAAGTAAGTTGTATATGAAGTGTTAATATAGCTGTATAAAAGTAAGTTATATATGATGTGTTAATATAGCTGTATACAAGTAAGTTGTATATGATGTGTTAATATAGTTGTATATGATGTGTTAATATAGCTGTTTACAAGTAAGTTGTATATGATGTGTTAATATACATGATATAGCTGTATAAATGAAGTTGTATATGATGTGTTAATATAGCTGTATAAAAGTAAGTTGTATATGATGTGTTAATATAGCTGTATAAAAGTAAGTTGTATATGATGTGTTAATATAGATGTATAAAAGTAAGTTGTATATGATGTGTTAATATAGCTGTATAAAAGTAAGTTGTATATGATGTGATAATATAGCTGTATAAAAGTAAGTTGTATATGATGTGTTAATATAGCTGTATAAAAGTAAGTTGTATATGATGTGTTAATATAGCTGTATAAAAGTAAGTTGTATATGATATGATAATATAGCTGTATAAAAGTAAGTTGTATATGATGTGTTAATATAGCTGTATAAAAGTAAGTTGTATATGATGTGATAATATAGCTGTATAAAAGTAAGTTGTATATGATGTGTTAATATAGCTGTATAAAAGTTAGTTGTATATGATGTGTTAATATAGCTGTATACAAGTAAGTTGTATATAATGTGTTAATATA
Source organism: Cyrtodaria siliqua (assembly GCA_037043455.1). Taxonomy (NCBI): domain Eukaryota; kingdom Metazoa; phylum Mollusca; class Bivalvia; order Adapedonta; family Hiatellidae; genus Cyrtodaria; species Cyrtodaria siliqua. Next base: position 13,531 of record JAWPHD010006612.1, on the reverse strand, counting down.
GCTGTATACAAGTAAGTTGTATATGATGTGTTAATATAGCTGTATAAAAGTAAGTTGTATATAAAGTGTTAATATAGCTGTATACAAGTAAGTTGTATATGATGTGTTAATATAGCTGTATAAAAGTAAGTTGTATATGATGTGTTAATATAGCTGTATAAAAGTAAGTTGTATATGATGTGTTAATATAGCTGTATAAAAAGTAAGTTGTATATGATGTGTTAATATAGCTGTATAAAAGTAAGTTGTATATGATGTGTTAATATAGCTGTATAAAAGTAAGTTGTATATGATGTGTTAATATAGCTGTATAAAAGTAAGTTGTATATGATATGATAATATAGCTGTATAAAAGTAAGTTGTATATGATGTGTTAATATAGCTGTATAAAAGTAAGTTGTATATGATGTGATAATATAGCTGTATAAAAGTAAGTTGTATATGATGTGTTAATATAGCTGTATAAAAGTTAGTTGTATATGATGTGTTAATATAGCTGTATACAAGTAAGTTGTATATGATGTGTTAATATAGCTGTATACAAGTAAGTTGTATATGATGTGTTAATATAGCTGTATAAAAGTAAGTTGTATATAAAGTGTTAATATAGCTGTATACAAGTAAGTTGTATATGATGTGTTAATATAGCTGTATAAAAGTAAGTTGTATATGATGTGTTAATATAGCTGTATAAAAGTAAGTTGTATATGATGTGTTAATATAGCTGTATAAAAAGTAAGTTGTATATGATGTGTTAATATAGCTGTATAAAAGTAAGTTGTATATGATGTGTTAATATAGCTGTATAAAAGTAAGTTGTATATGATGTGTTAATATAGCTGTATAAAAGTAAGTTGTATATGATATGATAATATAGCTGTATAAAAGTAAGTTGTATATGATGTGTTAATATAGCTGTATAAAAGTAAGTTGTATATGATGTGTTAATATAGCTGTATAAAAGTAAGTTGTATATGATGTGATAATATAGCTGTATAAAAGTAAGTTGTAGATGATGTGTTAATATAGCTGTATAAAAGTAAGTTGTATATGATGTGTTAATATAGCTGTATAAAAAGTAAGTTGTATATGATGTGTTAATATAGCTGTATAAAAGTAAGTTGTATATGATGTGTTAATATAGCTGTATAAAAGTAAGTTGTATATGATGTGTTAATATAGCTGTATAAAAGTAAGTTGTATATGATGTGTTAATATAGCTGTATAAAAGTAAGTTGTTTATGAAGTGTTAATATAGCTGTATAAAAGTAAGTTGTATATGATGTGTTAATATAGCTGTATAAAAGTAAGTTGTATATGATGTGTTAATATAGCTGTATAAAAAGTAAGTTGTATATGATGTGTTAATATAGCTGTATAAAAGTAAGTTGTATATGATGTGTTAATATAGCTGTATAAAAGTAAGTTGTATATGATGTGTTAATATAGCTGTATAAAAGTAAGTTGTATATGATGTGTTAATATAGCTGTATTAAAGTAAGTTGTATATGAAGTGTTAATATAGCTGTATAAAAGTAAGTTGTATATGATGTGTTAATATAGCTGTATAAAAGTAAGTTGTATATGATGTGTTATTATAGCTGTATAAAAGTAAGTTGTATATGAAGTGTTAATATAGCTCTATAAAAGTAAGTTGTATATGATGTGTTAATATAGCTGTATAAAAGTAAGTTGTATATGAAGTGTTAATATAGCTGTATAAAAGTAAGTTATATATGATGTGTTAATATAGCTGTATACAAGTAAGTTGTATATGATGTGTTAATATAGTTGTATATGATGTGTTAATATAGCTGTTTACAAGTAAGTTGTATATGATGTGTTAATATACATGATATAGCTGTATAAATGAAGTTGTATATGATGTGTTAATATAGCTGTATAAAAGTAAGTTGTATATGATGTGTTAATATAGCTGTATACAAGTAAGTTGTATATGATGTGTTAATATAGCTGTATACAAGTAAGTTGTATATGATGTGTTAATATAGCTGTATATGATGTGTTAATATAGCTGTATACAAGTAAGTTGTATATGATGTGTTAATATACATGATATAGCTGTATAAATGAAGTTGTATATGATGTGTTAATATAGCTGTATACAAGTAAGTTGTATATGATGTGTTAATATAGCTGTATACAAGTAAGTTGTATATGATGTGTTAATATAGTTGTATATGATGTGTTAATATAGCTGTATACAAGTAAGTTGTATATGACGTGTTTATATTGCTGTTTATAAAAGTAAGTTATATATGTTGTGTTAATATAGCTGTATGAAAGAAACACAGATCTTTTGTTAAGGGCCGGAAAGTTCCTGCCATGACTGGCAAGGGAATTAACTGTATAGTGAAACCTAGAAGGAAAAATAAACAAGTTGTGCAGACTTTCAGCAGCTGATTCAGTTTAGTCTAGTCAAGTCAAGTCTAGTTAATTATAGTCTAGTCGAGTCGAGTCAAACAATAGTCAAGTTAAGTCAACACCAAAGTGAAAATGTACCAATATACAATTTACCATGTATATTGACTAAATTGAATACAATAGTTTCACGCATTCAATTATAGTTTAAGTCAAGTCTAAGTCAAGTTCAAGTCAAGTAAGTAAACTTAGGAATAAAGTAGATATTTTTTTAAGCGCCAGAAAGTTCTTAACGCGACTGGCAAGGGAAATAACTGTTTAGTGAGACCTAGACCAAACCCCATTCTTAACCTATTGTCATCCCAGTAGAAAGGAATATATCCCAGCCAGGCGATATTCTCTAACAAACAATGTGGCATTATTATGTAATATAATACACAGTTGATCATGTATATATAAATAAAAAAATGGCATAGAAGGCCAAAATGCAAGTTCTCGATGACATGGAAGAAGCCAGTGCAACAAAATGAAGAAACAATTAAGGTTATGACAAGAAATCATTTCAGACAATCATCAAACGCTACCATTCTTTTATGTACACGTCATCATATAGGGTTAACAATCTGGCCGGCAATCGCAGGATAAAAGAGGAAAGCATAATGGCGAACTGTAATAGGTTCAACCATTAAACAAGCGTTACGTTGCAAAACGATAGGGTTATAACCTCTTAAACATTTAACGTGTTTAATAAAGATTGTATGAAAGTGATTATGACCTCGAATCACAGTATCGAGAAGCATAGACCCAATAAGAAGTTGCCCGGATAACATCCACATTTAAATGAGGAATAACTTACAATATTAAAATTGAAATTATCTCTCTTGTAATATATTTTATGTAAATCGAGAACTGAAGCTATTTTGAATGTCAAAATACTGAAAAACCTATTCCGACAAAAGGCTTTTCAAACACATTGTGTAACTTATTTATATTTTAGTTTGAATAACAAACTGTTTTCTTTTATAAATACGAAAACTTCACTGTAGCTAATATTCTAATTCTCGAAAGCAAACGAGAGCAGCTTGGAGTTAGGAGTGATCATCCGACTCCCACATCCACCCACAACACACACATACACACACACACACACTCACGCACACAGACACACACACACACGCACACTCACGCACACGACCTGGTATTACCGTTCCACTAAGCATCACTAGAGGGCATGACTTATTGCTCCATTAAATAATATTTGAAGATATAATTTACTGTATTTGTTGTTTATATGTGAATTTTATTTAAATGTATTTCCCTATGTGATAGCAATAATAGGCAATGACTGAACCGTTTCCATTCCGTTTATTTAATAGCAAATTATTTTTGGCGTAATACTTGAAAAACTCTTCGTATTTGTTGCACTTTAAATTATCTCCTTGTTTCCCGCATTAAGTTGTATCGTAATACCTACAAACCCAGCTCATGTTACAGCTTTATATTGCGAAATGATTTGTTATTGAGATATGATTTACTGGTTTGACGTGTCTTTGAAGTAAATACAAAGATAGACGCATATAAGTTGTGATAAGCCGTTTATATTACAGTTTATCAATTCCTTTAAGTTTGTAACGATCGTATATACTTTACATAAACATATATATCAATAACGTTCTATTGAAGTGAACTATTTGTATCAAATAGATATTGTAATGTCAAAGATCGCGATTTATCTGGGAAAGAGTATTATTAATAGATACATGTAACTCCGAACACAGAAATAAATAAATATAACGTGGAGTCATGATGTCAATACAGTTTTGCTGACTTCGACTTCATACACAGATAACGTTAAAAAACAACTCGGTTAAAATTATACACAAGGTGATTTAAAAAAATAGATTAAAATGCTGGTCCGATCATATGGACATCCTTCACTGGAGGGTAGGCGTGTTTAGTTTTCCACTCACCCGCCACACGCCTTCAGACTCGTGAATGATTTCCCTATAATCGAATCAAGCAATTATATAATCTGTATATATTGTACAAATAATATAGATCATTGCGACAGTCACACTTTATATGCATCTCAAATGAACGAGTTCAACAAGACTAGTTAGCTCAACATTAAGAAGTATCAGCAACATCCCATATTTGGCTGAATCTATTAAGAAGGGGAGAAATTAATTAAACGTCTTCTAAAATACACTTATCTTACATTTACAGACACTATTCATCAATACAATTCCGCACTCCTACTGCCGGATTACTTGTGTTCCCATATTAAAGATGATCTCTATAACCATGATAACTCTTTGGATCTCAATAAAACACCGAAATACCCATTGAGAAAAACGTATACCTCAGTTAATGAAAAATCAGCGTATAAGAATTCAAACAGAAGTAATGTTTTGAAGATGTATCCATGGCCAATGTGTCATATAATGTTTGTGATTCCCATGGGTTTACCAGTGATTTGCCTTCAGTTGTTACACGGATCGTTTCCTAATTTGGCTGGATGTGGACTTTATTGTTAGAGATTTACTTTTGATGGGATGTACTTTTATTTACACTGAATACAGGATAATAGCGAGGTTTCGTACACTTAAATTCGATTTCAGCTAACCGGTGGGTCTTACTGCCTACTCATGGTTCCAAATCGGTAACCCAGTCTTCACCACTGTTTAAGTTGGGTATTGTAAATTTTAAATGTATAGTTAATTTACTCTTTGTTTGTGGTACAGTGCAGATCTAGGGTGAAGGTCCTGTGATTTCTATAGGACAATTCGTCTCATATTGTATTAAAGTTAACGCAATACATTTGTAAGTAATCAATAACGATAGGTTAACGGTTGTACAGTGTTCGGTATTATAGATAGGTTAACGGTTGTACAGTGTTCGGTATTATAGATAGGTTAACGGTTCGGTATTATAGATGATTAACGGTTGTACAGTGTTCGGTATTATAGATAAGTTAACGATTGTATAGTATTCCGTATTATAAAGATTATTCATTAATGCGAATATAGCGACATAGCCAAACAATCTTTATTAACAACTTCGAAAACGGTAACAGAATAAATAAAATCAAAAGAAGATGTTCATTTGAAATTTCAGCTGAAACGGAGTTGGAAGAATCCTTTTTGAGAGCTATGACATAGTTCTAAATGACCATATATGGAATATTTATAACAACGAAAATGTATTGCTTTATAGGAAAACAGGAAAACAATGGCAGCAAATGTATGAAAAATGTGAATACTAAATGCTTTATATCAGGTGATAGTTCTCATAACTGCGTCTCCCATATCCGTTTTAGGACAAACACAACTGAAATTGTCATATATGTTTTGTTTATCATTTGATTTCACCTTTTCAAAAGATTGTCAGAACTCCCAATAATAGAGCAGCTTAGCTGTGTCGCAAGTTCCCTTTACAGTAATGGTGATTAGTGTTTGCATCTATAGTTATAGCACATTATAACACGACTTGCATTTTGATATTTAAACAGCCTAGAACACTAGATTCAGAGGACACAGCCTAGAACACTAGATCAGAGGGAACAGCCTAGAACACTAGATTCAGAGGGCTATAAATGAAAATACGCAAACACCCTATTAACTATATTGTTTGAACTTAAACAATTGTGTTTATTTTATGGATATATATGTGCATAGTTGTTTTAGCTCTAACTAGACAAATTATTCATCGGAAAGAAAATTCAAGCATATTGAAAAAAAGGGTTTTTAGTAAATGTATTTGATATACAGTGTGTCTGCATTTTAACATTAAACGTGAGATGCTTTTTGAATGGACAAGGTGACAGGTTTTCCGTTGAATCAAGATGTCATTCCCGCCACTGGGGTGTTACGATATATATCAATGTACACTACAATTGTATTATACAACGTTATTGGACCCATCTGTCGAACAAGGTCGACACAAATTGTTATAGAGATGTAGATCATTAAATTCCAGATATAATTTCAATAGCACGGCGAAGTCTTTTTTTATTCGACTTTATAGCTTTAACCGCATCACTGTGGTGTTAAGATATTGATTTACATCAATGGGCATGACACGTTTACTGGATCCGTCTGTCTGTCGGCCAAGTTCGTAATAAAGGACGATCTTGATTAAACGTGATGATTATCTAAAGAGATGTTGACTAGTGTATTGCATCTAAAGAGACATTGACTAGTGTAATGCATCTAAAGAGAAGTTGACTAGTGTATTGCATCTAAAGAGATGTTGACTGGTGTATTGCAGCTAAAGAGACGTTGATTAGTGTAATGTATCTCAAAAGAAGTTGACTAGTGTATTGCATCTAAAGGGTCGCAGACTAGTGTATTGCAGCTACAGAGACGTTGACTGGTGTATTGCATCTAAAGAGACGTTGACTAGTGTAATGCATTCCAAGAGACATTGACTAGTGTATCGTATTGACACGTGTAATGCATCTCAAGAGACGTTGACTACGGTATTGCACCTAAGGAGACGTTGACAAGTGTATTGCATCTAAATAGACGTTGACTGGTGTATTGCATCTAGAGAGGCGTTGACTGGTGTAATCCATCTCAAGAGACGTTGACTAGTGTATTGCATCTAAAGAGACGTTGACTTGTGTATTGCATCTAAAGAGACGTTGACCAGTGCATTGCATCTAAAGAGACGTTGACTAGTGTATTGCATCTAAAGAGACGTTGACTAGTGTATTGCATCTAAAGAGACGTTGAAGTTGAATTGCATCTAAAGAGACGTTGACTAGTGCATTGCGTCTAACAAGACGTTCACTAGTGCATTGCGTCTAAAGAGACGTTGAATTGTGCATTGTGTCTAAAGATACGTTGACTGGTGCATTGCATCTAAAGAGACGTTGACTAGTGCATTGCATCTAAAGAGACGTTGACTAGTGCATTGCATCTAAAGAGACGTTGACTAGTGTATTACATCTAAAGAGACGTTGACTAGTGCATTGCATCTAAAGAGACGTTGGCTAGTGCATTGCATCTAAAGAGACGTTGACAATCGTATTGCATCTAAAGAGATGTTGATTAGTGCACTGCATCTAAAGAGACATTCACTAGTGCATTGCTTCGAAAGAGACGTTGATTAGTGCATTGCATCTAAATAGACGTTGTACAGTGTATTGCATCTAAAGAGACGTTGACTAGTGTATTGCATCTAAAGAAACGTTGACTAGTGCATTGCATCTAAAGAGACGTTGACGTGTGCATTGCATCTAAAGAGACGTTGACTAGTGCATTGCATCTAAAGAGACGTTCACTAGTATATTGTATCTAAAGAGACGTTGACTAGTGCATTGCATCTAAAGAGACGTTGACTAGTGCATTGCATCTAAAGAGACGTTGACCAGTGTAGTGCATCTAAAGAGACGTTGACTAGTGTATTGCATCTATAGAGACGTTGACAAAGAGACGTTTATTAGTGTATTGCATCTAAAAGAGACGTTGACTAGTGTATTGCATCTAAAGAGTTGTTGACTAGTGTATTGCATCTAAAGAGACGTTGACTGGTGTATTGCATCTAAAGAGACGTTGACTAGTGTATTGCAACTAAAGAGACGTTGACTACTGTATTGCATATAAAGAGACTTTGACCAACGTATTGCATCTAAAGAGACGTTGACTAGTGTATTGCATCGAGAGAGACGTTGACTAGTGCATTGCATCTAAAGAGACGTTGACTAGTGTATTGCATCTAAAGAGACGTTGACTAGTGAATTGCATATAAAGAGACGTTGACCAGTGTATTGCATCTAAAGATACGTTGACTAGTGCATTGCATCTAAAGAGACGTTGACTAGTGTATTGCATCTAAAGAGACGTTGACTAGTGAATTGCATATAAAGAGACGTTGACTAGTGTATTGCATCTAAAGATACGTTGACTAGTGCATTGCATCTAAAGAGACGTTGACTAGTGTATCGCATCTAAAGAGACGTTGACTAGTGTATTGCATCTAAAGAGACGTTGACTAGTGTATCACATCTAAAGAGACGTTGACTAGTGCATTGCTTTTAAAGAGACGTTGTTTACTGTTTGGGGCGCTTGTTTCAGCCAAAGGTTTTTTGGACTTTTAAGATAAAATTAATCTACTACCTATATAAGTTATATATCAGTGGAACAGACATTTTTAATGGTAAATAAAAATACCTGACTTGTCAAAATCGGTTGAGAAATAAAAATTTCATGTGCGAAAGTTGATATTGATGGGTCATTTTCAATGCAAAATTCTGCTGCATGAAAAATTCGAAAAATATATTTTTATAGATTTTTTATTCAAAAATAGTCTTAAATTGTTGGATATTAGTACATTAAAAAAACCTGAAAGTTTTATAACAAAATATTAAGTTTTACTGAAGTTATTTGACATTTTGTAATTTTCTGCTGTCCTACCAACAAGGAATTTACATAGGAAAAGCCCCATCAAAAAATCATTTTGGCTGTAAAATATTTATTTCTCAACTGATTTTCAAAAGTAAAGTAGTTTTATTTACCACTAAAAATGCCAGTTCTAATGATATATAACTGATGTACGTATTATTTAAATTGCTCGAGTTACTGCAGAAAAACCTTTGGCTGAAACAAGCGCCCCAAACAATAGTGTATTGCAACTAAAGAGACGTTGACTAGTGCATTGCATCTAAGGAGACGTTGACTAGTGTATCGCATCTTAAGAGACGTTGACTAGTGTATTGCATCTAAAGATACGTTAACTAGTGCATTGCATCTAAAGAGACGTTGACTAGTGTATCGCATCTTAAGAGACGTTGACTAGTGTATTGCATCTAAAGAGACGTTGACTAGTGTATCGCATCTAAAGAGACGTTGACTAGTGCATTGCTTTTAAAGAGACGTTGTCTACTGTATTGCATCTAAAGAGACGTTGACTAGTGCATTGCATCTAAGGAGACGTTGATTAGTGTATTGTACATCTTGAACCTGTATATTTATGTTATGCCAAGCATCTAAAGAGACGTTGACTATTGTATTGAACATCTTGAACATATATATTTAGTTTATGCCAGGCATTTATTGCTAAATCTCGACATGACAAATGGCAAATAACTCCGCTTTTAATTTCCTCATAAGCGCAGGATTTCAGTACGTTCAGGACTTTGATTGGGGGGAGTGAGTAGTGGAAGCCGGGGAGGTGGGTGGGTAAAGTCTTTCAGAATTATTGGCCGAATGTATAGATCATAACTATATATGTATATATGGCTTTGCTAAGTGACTGATTTGTGATACATGTAAGAGAAAAGTCCACTGAATTTAACTTATATAAATATGTGATACTCTACCAATTTTGCCACATATAAGTATCACGTGATTATTATATGATTCTCATATAATACCTATGATATCATATTTATGTAAAAGGAGAAGGAGAAGATTAGTATATACAACACAATTGTATACTGGACTTATATAAGTATCATATGAGAATCATATACAAGTCAAAAAATAAATATGAAGATTATAGGAAAATATGTGACTGTGTTTTGAAAATGAAACTTTTAAGAATTTATTTTCATGTGAAAATTCTATGAAAATCCGTTTTTTATTTATGAAATGTTTGATATGCAAATCATATGTGGCTCCTTTTATATAAGAAGCATATGATAATCATATTAATCTCATATGAAAATCCAATCTTATTTATTATATATGACAACATTGATTACCTACATGTAATCAACATATTTGCTTTTAACTGAATTATAACGTAGATAAAAGCTCCGATCAGAAATAAGTTGTTTCTAAAAATAGAAACAGGAAATAACTACGGGGATTTAAAAATAGAACTTGGCCGTTAACTGGATTATAATGTAGACCTTCACCTTGTTTATTTAATGCGTATTTAGGCCTTCTGAATAAATATGTGTTGACTCTTAAAATAGAAACAGGGTATGACATGGAATTAAAAATAGACGTTTGGAAAAATCAATTCGGTAGTTATGAATGACATCTAAACCGTCAACGTTGCGTACAGTGTTAAGTATATAGTGTAATTTATATATACGCATTCTAAGTATGAGGCTAAAATGCATTGATTCACAAACTGTAATCACTTTTCTCATGTTATACGTTTTGGTTTATTCGTATTTAGTTGTACAGCTCTGTGTAGTGTTGTTTTGTTTGAATGGTGTTTACGTAATTTTTAGGCCAGGTCGGTCGATTCTTTGCTTGTTTTTGTATTGGTAGAGGCCAACCACGCCAGTTAACCTGGGTAGAACCAACACTGTATACCTCCCGCCATTCTTTGTGGTAGAGACAGAACACCCCATTGTTCATGTGTAGAACCAACGCTGTACACCCCGCCATTCTTTGTGGTAGAGACAGAACATCCCATTGTTCCTGTGTAGAACCAACACTGTACACCCCGCCATTAGTTGTGGTAGAGACAGAACACCCCATTGTTCCTGGGTAGATCCATCACTATACACCCCGCCATCCTTTGTGGTAGAGACAGACCACCCCATAGTTCCTGTGTAGAACCAACACTGTACACCCTCCATCCTTTGTGGAGAAGTCAGACCACCCCATTGTTCCTGGGTAGATCAAACACTATATACCCCGCCATCCTTTGTGGAAGAGTCAGACCAACCCATTGTTCCTGTGTAGAACCAACACAGTACCCCCCCGCTATCCTTTGTGGAAGAGTCAGACCACCCCAATGTTCCTGTGTAGAACCAACACTGTACACACTGCCATCCTTTGTGGAAGAGTCAGACCACCCCATTGTTCCTGTGTAGAACCAACGCTGTACACCCCGCCATCCTTTGTGGAAGAGTCAGACCCCCTCCCCCACCCCATTGTTCCTGTGTAGAACCGACACTGTACACCCCGCCATCCTTTGTAAAAGAGTCAGACCACCCCATTGTTCCTGTGTAGAACCAACACAGTACCCCCCGCCATCCTTTGTGGAAGAGTCAGACCACCCCAATGTTCCTGTGTAGAACCAACGCTGTACACCCCGCCATCCTTTGTGGTAGAGACAGACCACCCCATAGTTCCTGTGTAGAACCAACACTGTACACCCTCCATCCTTTGTGGAGAAGTCAGACCACCCCATTGTTCCTGGGTAGATCAAACACTATATACCCCGCCATCCTTTGTGGAAGAGTCAGACCACCCCAATGTTCCTGTGTAGAACCAACGCTGTACACCCCGCATTCCTTTGTGGAAGAGTCAGACCACCCCATTGTTCCTGTGTAGAACCGACATTGTACACCCCAGCATTCTTTTTGGTAGTGACAGAACACCCCATTGTTCCTGTGTAGAACCAACACTGTACACCACGCCATTCTTTGTGGTAGAGTCAGCCCCCCCCCCCCCCCCCCCCCATTGTTCCTGTGTAGTACCGACACTATACACCCCGCCATCCTTAGTGGTAGAGACAGAACACCCCATTGTTTCTGTGTAGTACCGACACTATACACCCCGCCATCCTTTGTGGAAGAGTCAGACCAATTCCATTGTTCCTGTGTAGATCCATCACTATACACCCCGCCATCCTTTGTGGAAGAGTCAGACCACCCAATTGTTCCTGTGTAGTACCGACACTGTACATCCCGCCATCCTTTCTGGCATCAAGCGCCACTGAGTTGGTGTGTTATGAGTATATCCTCCAAGCACCTATACGAATCATAGCAATATATTTAATAATTGATTCAGAATATTTCCGCGTTCATGCAGTTTTCAACGCCGGTAGTTAGTGGCAAATTCCAAGTATGCAGTTAGCTCTGCCGACAAAAATATGATTTTTCGAAATTAGATGCTATTTCTTATTAACAAAAAACATCAAGAGAATGTAAACATTTATTAGTTTAAGTAATTCTTTGATTCCTTTGTATCCTTCCTCTCTTTCTGGGTCGGCTCGAAATAACCCAAACAACGTGTTGATTAGCAGTTATACAACAGTTTCTTTCTTCCAAATGAAGTTTATTTCCCTTAGATTGTGGCTTTACGTTCTTTGGTTTGAGGAAAGATTGACGAAACGAATCAAAAAAGCATTCCAACATACATATGTCTGATACATATAGCATATTTAATTCGAGTATATACTGCCATTAATTTTTAAATGACGGATTTGCAAGTGTCATTTGTTTTTGCAGCTGAACAAATATTGGAAGTGAATAAATAAACCTATGGTGTACACCTGATATAATAGCATGCAGTAGAATTCATAGAAACATACTGTTGTATTGGGAAGTTTATTTAGCTGGCGGCCATTTTTATTTAAGTTTTCACTGGATTCTCATACAACCTGTCGCCGAGGGACAATATGGTGTGGTACACCTTGGCTCCTAACCAATCAAAAGCGGACGAATTTTAAGAAATGGTGATAATGTTTCGTGCATTTTCGTAACCATTTACTTTTAAATTCATACACATGCTTATATTTTAACTGTTCATTTTCTTTTCAAGGTTACTTGATATGTTGGCAGAGGCCTTTCTTTCTACTTTCAGTTACCAACTGATACAATTGGAACATTCAGAATAATTAAATTATTTAAAAAAAGAGAAATAAAAATCATTTTGATTTGAGTTTCGGTGCGTCATACTGAGGCTTCCTGCCAAATTTCGTAGAAATCCAACATGCCGTTTAGGAGGAGTAGCGCCGACAAGAAATTTAAAGTAAATGTCAAGAGGCTGTAACTCCATCAAAAATCATCGAACCGGAAAAAAACGAAACAGGCACAACTAGTAATCATAGCTTCCTGTTAAGTTTGGTCAAATCCAGCACAGTATTTAAAAAAAAAATAAAAAAAAAAATAAAAAAAATACTAACAAAACAAATACTAAAACAAAAATCAATCAAAAATAAAAGGAAAAAAAAAGATTTTTTTAAAATGAAAAAAATAAATAAAAAATGTCAAAACAAAAAAGTTTATTACAAAAAAAAATAATATATTTTTAACAAAATAATATAAAATAATAATAAAAAAGAAGAAGTTAAAAAGTCTGGTAAAGTTTGGTAAAGATCAGATGAAAAATGAAGGACCTATCGTATTAAGGAGGCGAAATATATATTTTTTAACGAAATCAAGGGCCTTAACTCTGCTGTTACTGGTCCGATCTGGCTGGTTTCCGAACTTGTTCGAGCTTACATTAATATTAGC